>BDJD01006826.1:70863-90103 GCA_002564525.1 Rosa multiflora
CCCCCCAAAAAAAAACCTGTATTTGGGGGTAATAAAAGTTTATGAAACCTCACCGGAAGTCCCTGATAAAGTTGTCGGAGATCTCATAGAGGGCTCGAGAGGTTTATTACCCCCTAATAAACCTTTATTGCCTCCCAATAAACCATTCAGTCGCCGGAATGAGAACTAATCTCTCTAAAATTAGATAAATAAAACTTTGATTAAAGAAAAAAACGAGGAGATTACATCAATTCAAAACATTTATTGCTCTCCAATAAACCTTTAATAGACCTTTATTACCCTCCAATAATTTTTTTTTTCTTCTTTCTTTCGTTCTCGGCCTTCTGCCCTCATTTTACCAAAAAAAAAACAGAGAGAGAGAGAGGATGAATACGTCATCGATCTTAGACGAATAAAAAAAATCAACATTGAAACCCAAAAGACGCTTCACACCAAAACAGAAAAGAAAAAAAAAAAAAAAAAAAAAGGACGCGGTCTCCCTGACTCTCTGCTCCCAAGTCGGCTCGGTTCTCAGGGTTGTCCCTCACTCCAACGTCGATGAGTCCAGTTGAAGCAGTGGGTCGTCGAGCTATTTTCCGGCACCGTCATTGGTAATGTCGCTTACTGGAGGTGGATCTGTGATGCCAGAGGATCTGGGAAACAGTCCCGGCAAAAATCTGACTTGTTCGCGTCGATTACTCTCGCCTGATTTGATCGAGACTTTTGCAACTTACTTCATTGTTGAGCTGAGAGATGCTGTGCTTCTGCCCCTGTTTCAATGACAACGACCACCAGACTTCCAACGATGTGGACGTCTACCTGAAACCGGTCCTGCTTAGGGTTGGGCATCTAAAACTGAAGGCCCGGTACTGTCCCAAAACCGTCTCGAAATTCTCCGGTACGGGCCGAGATCAAAAGCTGAAATTTACTGTTTGGGCTCGTCCCGTCCAGTTCCCAGAAAACGGGCCCGGTATCGGTACAGGCCCAATAGAAACCGGTTGGGCCCATCCCGTCCTGTTTATAATAATTAAATTAAATCTTTTATTTTTTATATTACTTAGCTGAGTTTGATTGGGTAGATTAGTCAAACATATGGGAACACATAGGAATTACCACACCTGATCACTAAACCTCTTGACCTAATTCACCTAAACGAAGACCTCGATCCCCAATTTGGAAACCTTCTGTTCTAAGCTCTCTTCAATCTTCTCCACTCTCTGCTCTCCAGTTCCAATTTCCCTTCATAGTTCATACATGAACCTCTAATTTCTCTTCTCCACTCTCTTTTCCACTTTCATAAGCTTTTTCTAGACCATCCAAGCTACTTATTCATACTTCATTAGTTCATCTCCAGTTCAGTTCTTCTCGTAAGCTTGTTCCAGACCATCCAAGCTGCTGATTTATACTTCATCAGTTCATCTCCAGTTCAGTTCTTCTTCTTCGATTCAAATCATTCGATGGCTAGAAGGAAGAAGGTAGCTGCTCAACCTCATCCAACTGCTTCAGGGCTTGAAGACTCTTCAACCACAACCTCACCTTCTGCTCCTCTTCAAATTGAAGCGCTTCCTCTAGCAAGTTCCTACTCTTGCAAGTGATGAAGCTCCCGCCTAAGTTCCTACTATTGCAACTCAAAGTGATCCTTCTAATGTGGTTAGTTAAGCAACTATTAAGCGTAGTTTTGTTTGGGAACACTTTAAGGAGTATGAAAAGGTTGTGAAGGGAAAAGATGCTGACAGGAATGATATAGATATTGTTAAGAAACGAGCTTATTATATTTACTGTCCTAGAGGAAAAATAGGAGACTTTGTAGTGGATAGCTCTAAAAATGGGACTTCGGGGATGATTAGGCATATTAACCAATTCTGTAGGTACTATCCCCCAAATGTTAGTAAGAGTCAGAGGGTTCTTATGGATGATAAGTCTCTAGGAAACAAACTTACTGCTGTAGCTTATGATCAAGATGACTATCTAGATGCTTGCGTCAAAATGATTGTAATAGATGAGTTGCCTTTTAGCTTTGTTGAGAAGAAGGTTTTAACCGGTTTTGTACTAGAGTGTGCCCTTTATTTAAAGTACCCTCTTGTAGGAAACTAGTTAGAAACTTCCTAAGCATATATGATGCACAGAAAAAAGAATTGTCCAAAACTATGAAGGAATATAGAGTGTGTCTCACAACGGACACTTGGACTAGTATCCAAAACATCAATTATATGGTGCTTACTGCCCATTTTATTGATGTTGATTGGAAGATGCACAAGAGGGTTATAAATTTTTGTGTCATCCAAAACCATCAAGGGGCAACCATAGGTAGACTTACAGAGTCTTGTTTGCTACAGTGGGAGATTGAGAAGGTGTTGACCATAACTATTGATAATGCATCTTCAAATAAGTCGGCTTTAGAGTGGCTTAGATCAAAGATGAATAAGTGTTCATCTTACACAACAGTTTTAGGTGGCAAATACATGCATGTGAGATGCACAGCTCACATAACCAATTTGATAGTCGGACATGGCTTGGAGAGGCTGCAAAAGAGTGTTTTAGCCATTAAGAATGTTGTCAAGTATGTTAGGTCTTCACCTAATAGACTAGACAGCTTTAGGAAAGCTGTCGAGAAAGAAAAGCTTCCTCTTACAGGGCTAGTTTGTCTAGATGTCCCAACTAGGTGGAATTCAACTTATCTAATGTTGGAGGCAGCCTTGAAATTCAAGAAGGCTTTTGCAAGGATGGAGGAAGATGATGATGAGCTTTATCTAGGTTATTTCAAGGAACCAGAGGAGGAATATGATGAGGAAGGCAATGTAGTTCCTAGTAAGAACAAAAGAAATAGAGTTGGACCTCCGGAGGAACCAGATTGGGACATGGCTGAGATTTTTGTTGATTTACTTCAAGTTTTTTATGATGTGACGCTTAGAGTTAGTGCAAGCTTGCAACCAACTGTGCATACAACATTCCATGATGTTGTTACCATGGAGAGAAACATAGAAAACCTCTTCATTACACCCGAGATGGCAACTGGTTCCAACACTGAAAATGTACTAATTGATATGGTTGAAAATATGAGAAGCAAATTCTTGAATTACTATGGTGGCTTTACAGACTTGAACCATTTGGTTATTGTTGGACTTGTGCTAGATGCAAGATTCAAGCTTAGGAACTACACACATTTTTTTAAGGAAGAGGGTATGGAGGATGTCGATGTGCAAAGTAGGACCAATGAGATTAGATCTATGTTAATGGCACTATATGATGAGGTACAACTCTTTTTATTTCAGCCGTTCGAACATTTGATTTTCTGATCTTATGAGTACTTAATTGGTTTTTTAGTGATTTTATGTGTTCATGAATGTTCTTGCTTTATAGTATTATATATTTCATTGTTTGTTGTTTTATTCTATTTAGATTTGATTGTTTTGATGTTGTTGCTATGGTACCATCAGCTACGAATGCCTTTACAGCTCATAAGTGTTTATACTTTATAAAGCCAAAACCTTGATTTGGTTGTTCAATTTAGATTTGGCTGCTGTAGACAAATCAAAACCTTGATTTTCTGATCTTATGAGTACTAATGCTGATTTTATGTGTTTATGCATGTTCTTGCTTTATAGTATGTACCAATCGTAGATTGTGGGAGACATATGCATAGACATCCAAGCCCTACGAGTTCCGGCAACACAATCACAAGTAGAAGTAGCCATACGAAAGGTGGCGTACGGGGTCAATTGCTAAACTCTTGGAGAAAGGTGGTCCAAGAGAGTGAAGAGGCTGTAATGGCACATGAAGTTGATCAATATCTAAATGCTCCCCTAGAGTTTGTTGAGGAGGAGGAAGATGGTTTCGATATTCTGTGTTGGTGGAAGATAAATGGACCGAAGTTTGATGGTAGCAATAGCAAGAGACGTACTTGCCATTCAAACATCCACAGTTGCATCAGAATCTGCATTTAGCACTGGAGGCAGAGTTATTGATGCTTTTAGGAGTTCATTGACTTCTAAAACAGTGGAGGCTTTAATCTGCATGTAGAATTAGTTGTTGGGAGATGATATTTCTCAAGAGGAAGATGAGCCTACAATTGAGAACACAGAGTTCTATGAGCAGGCTAAGAAAGGTACCTTGATCAGTTTCAATTTTATTTTTTGTTTTCTGTTTTCTTACATGTATTTTCTCTATTACTGACTTTGAATGCTTGCTTAGATCATGAAAGCACTGCTTCAAGCAGAAACACGCGTTCAACTATCCCAAAAGCAAAGGGGAAGGGAAAGGCCGCAGTGGTAAATCTTGACTAATTCATTTATGAGGTTGTGACTTGTGAGACTGAGTGTGATGAACTGATGAAGGTTTTTTAAGATGTGTTTAATACTTCAAGACTTGTAGTTAATTGGTTTTTATCATGTAATGGTTTGTAGACTTCAAATTTCTTATTTCAGACATTAAATTTCTTGCTTAAGAACTACTGAATTGGTTTATGTGTTTATTCAGTTACTGAACTTATTGTTGGTCTATTGAATTGGCTTGTATTTGCTTTAACTATGGCTGTGAATCAGTGATTGTTATTGTTGAATAGGTTGAATGGTTTCTGTGTTTAAGTAGGGTTTTTGAGTGTTGAGTGGTTGAATTGGTTGAATTTCTGGAATTCTGTGTTTGTCACTTGGTCTGCATATTTGGCTATTTACTGTGTTGGTCAGTTGGTCTGCAATTCTGCATCTTTGGCTCTTTTCTGTTTTGGTCACTTGTTCTGCATCTTAAGTTGGTCACTTGGTCTGCAACTCTGCATATTTGCTTATTTGCATATTTGTGCATAGTGTGTGAGTGTTCAATTGTGTTGGTTTGCATATTTGATTATTTGTGCAACTTTGCATATTTGCTATTTGCATATTCGTGCATAGTGTGTGAGTGTTCAACTGTGTTGGTTTGCATATTTGATTATTTGTGCAACTTTGCATATTTGCTATTTGCATATTCGTGCATATTGTGTGAGTGTTTAACTGTGTTAGTCTGCATATTTGTGCAACTTTGCATATTTGCTGTGGGAGAATGTGATATTTGCTTTGGTCTGCATGTTGGTCTGCATATTCACTTATTTGACATATTTCATATATGTTTGTTTGTAAGTTGGCAGCAGGAGTGTGAGATGTGTAGCAGACTTGGTTGGTCATTGTGTAGCAGATTTGGTTGCTCACTTATTTGGTCATTTTGTTGGTCATTGTGTTGCAGACTTGCAGTTAATATTAATAGTATTGCATTCCGGAAAATTTGCAGCATAGTCTTCATGTATTAGTGTATTACCATTACTACATTGAGCTCCTTGAAATAGTCGGTGTCAAATTCTTTTGTTTGCTTTACTCTTGCAAACTCATGCAAAGTTTGTTTTTCTTGAGATTAATGTTTCTTTAGGTAGTCTAAAGAAAGCTTCTGAAGCTGAGACAATGGTTTGGAAGATTTGATGTCACTTGGAATTTTTGTTAGCCATCTGGTTGGCATTTTATTTATTTGTTATAGTTGTCTGCATTGCAATGATCATAATGTTGCTTTAGGTAGTCTAAAGAAAGCTTCTGAAGCTAAAGACAATGGTTTGGAAGATTTGGGTTACCATCTGATGTAACAACTTTGACTCCAAAAAATCTCAATTTTGGACTTTAGAGATTTTGTTGGTTTTAAAACCCGAACTGGGCCCGAGCCCGTACCGAAACCGAACGGGATCAGTACATTTGGTATCAAGTTTTGAAAATGGCAATCCCATCCTGGAAGCCTATTTTGGGATCGGGTTCGGGATGAGTTGATAATCGGCCCGTCCCGGCCCGTGCCCAACCCTAGTCCTGCTCATCTCCTTGACCTAAATCTTGTTTCGACGCCTCGCTGGAGGTAGAGATTAGAGAGAGAGAGAGAAACAGAGGTGGAGAGAGAGAGAGAGAGATGAGAGAGTGGCATAATATGTAATTCATTAATTAGTTTCTAGGCAGAATAGTCATTTCCTTTTAAATTATATTAGTGGAAATAAAAATCTGTTAGTGGAGTAAGTGAGATAATTTTGACTCATTTTAGTGCTCTGAGTCAATGACCCTAAAAAAATAACACAGCATGCAACTAAAACAAAAATATATCATTAACCAAATAGAATGATAAGAATCATGTTAATGAGGCAATTAAACCCATTATGAGGCAATCTCCAAATCCAAGGACAATTCAGCACAACTCAACTGCATAGTTAGCAAAAAAACGGGACGTGTATAGTACGCGAAAAATACATACGCGTATTGGATCAAGTATGGAAATTGGGTTAATAGAACGCGCCTTGTCTTTCTCCCTACGAAACAACCGTTTCTGATTGTTGACTTTGTTTCTCTCGGCGTTGACTCCACCATCTCCAGCTCCTTTTGGGCTACCTGTAGGGACTGGTGGCGACTCCAATGTTTATTTTCTCCACCCTTCCACCGGGAAGTGGCTGGGATGGTGAGAATTTGATGTTGCAGCGTAAACACACACGAAATGGTGGTGATATTAGTTCTAAGCTTCAAGCCCTACGAATGGAGGATCTGGATTCAAGCGTTCCAGTTTCTCCAACTTTGGCAACACCTATGAGTTATGCTAGTACTTTGAAGAACCCAGTGGATCGATTTCGGCAAACTATGCAAGAAAATTTTGAGATGTCTGAGGATGATTACTCTATTACTGAAGGTAAGCTTGGTACCAATATTTCCTTTTCTGAGAAAGTGCATAATAAATTGGATTATGATTGGCATTGTGCTGTGATAGTGAAGCTTATGGGAAAACCTAATTCCACTAACACTTTTGATTATATGTTGAGAGGGCTAATGAGGAAGTGGAAATTGAAAGGGGGCTGGCGTCTTATCGATCTCCCCAATGACTATTTCTTAGTTAAATTCAATTTGGAGGAGGATATGAACCATGCTCTTTGTGGTGGCCCATGGATATTGGCTGGACATACCTTGGTTGTGCAGAAATGGAGACCCAATTTTGACCCCAGGAATGAAACAATTGGGAAAATGGCACTTTGGGTAAGAATTTGTGGGTTACCAGTTGAGTATTTCAAAGACTACATTGTGACCAAGATTGGGAAAATTATTGGGGATGTAGTGAAGGTTGATCAACTTATTCTTGGGCAGTCTAGAGGGAAGTTTGCTAGGGTATGCATTGAAGTAGATTTGAGTAAACCTCTGAAACCCTTTGTCGAAGTTGAATCAATTGCTTATGGAATTGTTTATGAAGGCATCTCTCTCATCTGTTTTGAATGTGGGTGCTATGGTCATGCTAAAGACAAATGCCCATCTGTCAGGGTTGCTGCCAGTACTAGTACGAAGCATCATGATCCAGCCAATCTAAATTTCAAGGAGGTTAGTGACATAATTGATTATGCTAATCCTAACATTCGGCAGGATATGGATACCTCACAAACACCAGCTGAGGGAGATTCTGAAGTGAACGTAGTGACTAAACCAAGAATGGGACCCTGGATGTTAATGAGCTATATAAGAAAAAGCATATTGATACTGAAGGCATCAAGAAGAGTTCTGGGAATGGTTCTAGATTTGCTGTGTTACAAGATGAAGAGGAAGTTGTCCCTCCTGAACCATAAATTAATGATCAAAATACTTCAGCTGCTAAGGATACTCACCCTATTGTGAAATTGTGGAAAATTTTTGAAGACAAGTTGGAGAACTCTCATGATTCTGGTGCCTCTAATAGGGAAAAACAAGCCAAGGTGGCCACTGACCATATTGACAAGAGTACAGACAATAGCAAGACTAAGCATACTTCGAAAAGCATTCCTACATTTGGAAAAGGGAGAATGCCTACTAGGACTCCTATGCGTGATGTGTCCAAAAAATTGGATGGTGGAAATGGTTCTAAAAGTACCATGCAGTATCAAAGAAAAACAAAAAATTTGAGTTCTTCCCTGTCCAATCTGCAGCTCCTTGTTCCCAAGCAGCTCTCTCTGGATAACACAGACACTAATGTGGGTAGCTTTGATGTTTCAGCTATTTTTGGACATACTCCTCCAGAGGAGACAATGAGCTGTGGTGATGACTCAACTTCTGCTGCAAAGTGTGAGGCTACTAATAGTTTTGTTGAGCAGGTTTTTACTTCAAATAGTGTTCTGACACAGGAAACTAGTTTGCCTCCCCAAAACGGCAATGGTATGGCTACTGAATTATGAGGATTACTCCTCTTCCTATCTCTACCTCGATGTTTAGATTGATGTGTTGGAATGTGCGTGGAGCTGGAGGCAAGAAGTTTAGGTCAGCTATTTCTGATCTCATTTCTCTACATAAAGTTGATTTACTTATTATTTGTGAACCTAGAGTCCCTTTTGCTAGGGTTCAAAAATTTCTTGGTAATCATGGGTTTCCTAATGCTGAGATTGTTGAAGCCAGAGGTTTTTCTGGTGGTGTTTGGGTTTTATATGATAAGAATAAAATTGGTGTTAATTTTGTTGATAGTACTAACCAGTCAATATCTGTTAAAGTCTCAATTGGTGGATTACATGATTGGGTGCTGACCGCTATCTATGCTAGTCCTACTACTTCAATTAGATGTCTACTATGGGAACATTTATCTCAGTTTGCTCTACATTGTCAATTGCCTTGGTTGGTTATTGGAGATTGTAATGAGCTATATAGTAGTGCAGATAAAAATGGAGGATCTTTAATTGGAAAGTTTGGCGGTATGAGAAGATGGGTTGACAACTCTGGGATGATTGATTTAGGCTTTCGAGGTGCTGAATTTACTTGGCAAGACAAAAGGGTTAAGGAGCGGTTGGATTGAGGATTTTGCAATGATTCTTGGAGAGTTGTCTCAAGCTTTTATCACTCATCTACCTAAGTTGAAGTCTACCTCTGATCATTGTCCTCTATTGCTTCAGTCTGAATCTTCTGTAACTTCTAATGGTGGGATGAAACCTTTCAGATTCCAAGCTATATGGATGAGCCACTGTGATTATAATGGGGGTCTTCAACAAAAAGTTGTTCTTGATCAATGGTAGAGTTATAATGGGGGTCTTCAACAAAAAGTTGATTGTTTGGCCAAGGATTTGCAGAAGTGGAATTCCAATGTTTTTAGTGATTTGTTTAAAAAGAAAAGGAGGATTTTAGCTCGAATTTCTGGTATCAGAAATGTCTTGCTAAAAGTGATAACCCTTTCCTTGTAAACTTAGAGATTGACCTACTGAAGGAATATGAAACCTTAAGGGATCAAGAAGCTATGTATTAGCAACAAAAATCTCGAGTCAAGTGGTTGCAGCATGGTGATCAAAATTCTAGATTTTTTCACATGTCCACTATATCAAAGGAGAAGAAACAGAATTGAGGGTTTGTTGGATATGGATGGGACTCTTTGTAATGATCTTGATGGTATGAAGTCTATTGCTGCCAAATTTTTTAAAAATTTCTTCACCTACAGTTCTTTTGATGATCTAAGATTTGTTATTCCACTCCTTTCCCCCCCCCCCCCCCCCCCCCCCCTTAAGTGATAATGAGATGAATTGGTTCTGAGGTGAAATCTGCTCTGTTTAATATCGGGAGTCTCAAAGCTCCAGGTGCAGATGGCTTCCCTGCGTTGTTCTATTAGAAACACTAGGATATCTGTGCTATTGAAGTGTTTAATCTTGTAAATCAAGCCTTCTGCTCTGGAGTTATTACCCATGGTCTGAATCACACTCTCATTACCTTAGTGCCAAAAACTGCTAGCCCTCAATACATGGCTCTATTAAGACCCATTAGCCTTTGTAATACTCTTTATAAAGTTATTTCTAAGGTGATGGTGGCCAGAATTAGACCTTCCCTCAAGAATCTCAGAAGCCTAAATCAAGTTAGCTTTGTTCCAGGGAGGCATATCATTGATAATATCATTATTGCTCAAGAGGTTCTACAAAAGTTCCACCACTCCTATGGTCAAAAAGGGTTTATAGCATGGAAGATTGATTTGTCTAAAGCTTATGATAGACTGAATTGGAATTTTATCGAGTCTGTGCTATATGAAGCTCAATTTCCTGATCGTATTGTGAAATTAATTATGCAATGTGTATCTACAACTAGTTTCCAAGTCTGTGTTAATGGTGAGCTTTTTGAAAATTTTACTGCTAGCAGGGGAATTAGGCAAGGGGATCCCCTGTCTCCTTACCTCTTTGTTTTATGTATGGAAAAGTTGTCTCATCTAATCACTTCTACTGTTGAGGTTGGGCAGTGGAAACCTGTTCTGGACCTTTGATTTCCCACTTATTCTTTTCAGATGATCTTATTCTTTATGCGGAGGCTACTTGTGAGCAAGCTACTGTTCTAAAAAAGTGCTTAGATGTTTTTTGCGTTCTATCTGGACAAGAGGTTAGTTTCAGCAAGTCAGCTCTTTATTGCTCTCCTAATACTTGTAAATCTTTGGTTGGAAACATTAATAGAATCTGTGGCCCTTCTCTAACTAATAATCTTGGCAAGTATCTCGGAATGCCGTTGATCCACACAAAGGTAAATAAACAGACTTATGCTCCTATTATTGAGAAAGTTCATAGTACACTAGTTGGATGGAAGAGTAAGTGTCTGAACATGGTTGGTAGGCCACTCTTATAAATTCTGTGTGCTCTGCTCTTCCGGTTTATGCTATGCAAACTATGAAGCTACCTATATCTCTATGTGATTCTTTCACTACTACAAAAATTGAATCAGACGACGGCTAAAAACAGTCGTCTGATATGGAGGCAAATCGTCGTATATCGAGGAGCCGTCTGATGAAGGTCGATTGTAGGGAACCGTCGTGTGAAGGGCTCGGCAGCATGCCAGCAGCCTATCGACAGCATTAGCTCTTGCGTGACTATTCTTCAGACGACAGGCGACTTTAGAAACTGTTGTGTGATTGCAATTCAGATGTCGCTTTATTTTATGCTCGTTGAGTGACTTTTATTCAGACGACAGTTTTTCAAAGTATCTGTTATCTATTTTAAATTCAGACGACAGTTTTTATTTTTGAGTCATTGTGAATATTGTGCACACACGACAGTTTTTTTTGTGATTATTGTTGTCCTAATAGAATGATTCAATGCATTGTATATGCTGAAACTGAAACAAAAAATAATCAAATTAACAATAGCTAATCATTATATAGATTGTGCAAAGGTAATCTTTCATCCCCAAAAGGAGTACATCTAATACTACCCTCCTAGCAATATATATACATCCAGAAATTTACTTAAGGAGTCTAGCTTTGCTGCTCTCATGGCCTCATTGGAGTCTAGATTTGGAAGCTTCTGTAGGAGCTTTTTGCTCTCTTTCTATAGTTCTAGCTGCATATGGATCAATAGTTCACTGAGGGGTACACATGCCAGAACAGAAACTGGACCAATATGGGCAGAACACTAGTTGTATTTGCAATTCAATTATACCCTTTCTCACCAGTTAATGTACCTGAGATTAGAAAAAAGGGAACAACAGACTTAATGTGGTAAATGAAATACTGAATTTATACATGTTCTCATCATTTAGGAAAGGAAATACTTGAGCAAATCTTGAATTAATCGACAATACTATAATTTTGGAACACAAAGGATCCGAAACATAACTGAGCACAAACAAGTCCACAGATGCGAGCCATGTCACAAAGCCAAAGCAGTAACCAAACTCGTTTTGGAAGCAGGAAAAATACATGAAGTCATTCAAATTACTAAATTCTCTCACATAAATACACAATCGAATAGAAGCATCAATCACAAAAAATCTGAATCCAATACGAACTAGGACAAAACACTAGCAGAACACAAAACTCAAGTAGGGAAAAATACAAACTCAACTAGCAAGACTTAACAAACAATAACCATGTTCAAACATAAATAAATTTATGAAAACTTAAATGTCACTGAGATAATGAATTAGATCACAAAGCAAAGAACACCAGTTTTCAGAATTAAACCTCAGGACCAAAATATACTCAACACTGAACTAATTGCATGATAAGAATCAGACATCTAAAACTGCAGATCACATAAACAAACACATCGTGATTACAAAATTTAATCACTTGCCCAATGAAAAGTACAATCAAATCAACAGACAAGCAATCAGAATCTCTCATTCCTTGATAATAGTAATAGTAGTAACTAACTATATCATCTACAGTAAAGCCAATAGGATCGGTTAAGAAACTCAGTAACTCTCTAGACAATTCTAACAAAGTTGAATCATTCAAAGTTATTAGTAGAACAAGTAATTTTGAACAACATCTCAAATTCTCAAACTTGTCAACTAAGAAGAGTGAAGGAAGTAAAATCATGATCTAACCAATTTGGAAAGGAGTACATACATCAGCTACTTATCTTTCATGTAGTCCAAGTATTTATCAGGTTTAATTAATTAAAGAAAACTGAGTATTAAAAAGAGAGAAGACTATGAAACAATAAAATTCAATTCTGTAAACTAAAATTGAATATAGCAATATTACTAAGTAGCCTGAACATAATGTAATATTATGAAGAATATGAGGGAGACTTACCAGAAATAGACCCTGACCAATCTGTTCCAAATCCAAGTTATGAAAGAGCAGTGCAATAAAACTTAGTCAGAAGATTCAGCCGTTGTTTTAGATTTGGAGAGTGTACACCAATGAACAAATAATGAACAGTGGGGCACTCCTTTTTAAAGTATCAAAAAAGTATTGATCTTTCCATAAGGTAACAGTCAAGGAAAAAGTCGAATTCTTGCACATAAACTTAAGAGGGACCAAAGAATTCAAGTTATTAAGCAAAGAAAGGGCTTGCAAGGAAAAAAAAACCCGTTTTCATATACAAAGTCTCCTAGTTAGTCCAAATGAGATGCATGGCAACATTACTGAGTCACCCCAATCACTTAGATTTCTTGTTAAAGTAAAATTCCAAGGAAAAAAAAAACAACTAAATCACCCCAATCACTTAGATTTCTTGTTAAAGTAAAATTCCAAGAAAAAAAAACAACCTGGGAAGAAGAGAATGACACTAAGGGTAGATGGACATAGACCTATACAAATTGGAAATGGGCGATGAAATGCGAGTCTCCCCTACAAAGACACCCTCCCAAAAGTAAATTCTAGCCCAGTCCCCCCACCAAATTAAGGATGAACTGCCTCCATAGGCTACCTGCAATCACGTAGTCACTGGTTTACTATTTATGGAGCATGATACACAGACAAAAAGTGAAGATTTGTCTACTCACCTATTTTCCAGTCCTGTCCAGTTCCAGCTCCAGTTGCACTAGTTTTAAACAGCTTGTTTCTAGTTGCTGGACATAAGCCTATGATGGTGCAGAACAAATTAGAGCATTAGTATACAATTTTAGCTATCAAATACGTGAAGATGAACGGTAAGGGATTCATAATCACACAATCTTGGTCTTTTGTGATTAATCACTGAAGAAAGCTATAAGCAAAACTTATACACATTACATAAATTTTACTTCTTGCATTACAACTGGTGTCAGAATTTACTTAGACTATGCACTATTAAGGATTTTGTTTGCACATTGACCAGGATGTATACCTAGAAAACAGGAATAATCAAGTCCCACCAGTTAAACTTTCCTCAAGAATATTTCTCATATGAAAGAGAACATAAGTAAAGTTTCTTCGGTCCAAAGTAAAGACTAAATAGCAACCAAAAGTTAAACTTGAAGTTTAGGCATAAACTGACATGTCACTGCACATATTGTATTTCAATGCAGCATTTAATCAATCTTGCACTCTGATGAGACCAATTCATTCCAGTATGCATAACTAAAGCATAAAAAAAGGTGGTTTTACCAGGCACATTAATGGCTGCGGCATGATACTTTCGGAACTCTTCTTTCCCCTTGGCAGTTCTGTTCCCAATCGCAACCCTGAAATTGGAGCCGCGTGGATACCCTCCCCAGAAACGCTTCCGGAAACACAACCCGCTGCGATCCATACCCGCTGCTTCAACCAACAATCTCTCAACCTTATCTGTACATACAATATAAAAATCAAAACCACCAAACAACAAACATTGCTAAATCAAAACTGGGTTGTGAAAACCATATCTCAAATCCTCATCCACCAACAGACTCAGAATTTCATAACTAAACAAGAACCACATTTTAGAAATGATCGATCGCAATTTTGGCTCATGATATTTCTACTGGTTCATACTAATTAGTTGAAACCAGAAAAGAAAAAAAAGTAAAGGAAGTAGTCGAATCCTGATCTGAGATCTCAACCTCCATAGCCAGATACACTGGTGAAAACTAAAGAAACTGAAGGAATCAGAGGAAATCGAACCGGAATAGGAGATCGAGATCAAGGTTCTAGGCCGCACAGTGGTGGCTTTGGCGGTGGACTACTCCGGCTCCTTGAGTTGCCCCACTGAGACACATAAGTGAGAGAGATTCTCTATTTGGTCGATGTACTCGTTGTCGCTGTAGTAAAGGTTGTCGGGCATGCCCTCAGATCGACGGAGAGGATGATGACCGCTTGGATTATGGTGATGGCCTTGAGGGGCCAGTATCGAAGATGGGGAGGGAGAACATCCTCTTCCATGATGCCTTCCGCTTCAACAATATCCTCTTGAGATTGAAAACTGAAACCCTAGAAAATTGGGGATTTCGAATTCAGCAGAGAGTAATGGGCGAGTGACGCGCGAGCGAAGAGCGAGGGTTTGGGAGGGTGAGGTTTTAGCTTTAGGTTTTGTCGACAGAGTGAGGAGCTGTCGAGAGTGAGGGTTCCGGTTTTAGGTCTGTGTCGAGGGAAAGTGCAGCGCTGTTGGTTTTGGTTTTGGGTATGTCTTGTTATTTTTGTTATTTTTTCGCTCAAGTGCTGGAATTTCAAGTCTGGCCCTATTAATTTGGACAAGGACTCACATAGATATGGTGGCTTATGCGCCCAGTGGATTTGTTCAAATTAGTGGGAAACTTGCCGCTCAATTTTTTTAGGGTCATATGATAGTTTTGTCTTTAAACGTCCTCTGAATTAGTTCATAATTCCATATCAGACGACGGATTTTATAAAAATGACGTCCAAAAAAATAAAAATCAATCAGATGACGGAAAACTATGATGCGTCGTCTGATTCAATTTTTGTAGTAATGATTGGATAAATTAAACAGGGACTTTCTTTGGGGTGATTCTGAAGCTAAGAAAAGGGTGCATCTAGCCAATTGGGATATGGTTTGTCATCCTAAGGAGTATGGTGGCTTGGGAATCAAGAGTACTTCGCAAATGAATCAGGCTCTTCTTGCAAAACTTGGGTGGAGATTAACTCAAGGAGATAATGGATTGTGGAGTAAGGTTCTCCATCAGAAGTATGTGAAGACTAATTCATTACTTCATTCTCAGTATGTGTGCCCTTCTAGGTGTTCTAGTACATGGAGAAGTGTCCTTTTTGGTACTAAATTGCTTAAGCAGGGATTGTCATGGAGGATTGGTGATGGTAATACTGTGAATTTTTGGACGGACATTTGGACTCCAGGTGGACCTTTGATTAAGGATGCTGTAAGCCCTGGAAATGTTGATTTGAATATGAAGGTGAAGGATTTTTGGAACGGTGCTGGTTGGAACCTTGATTTGATAAGACAATGTGTGAGTGAGGATTCCATTAGCGAAATTATCCAAGTCCCTGCTGGTTTCCTTGGTGGTGGACATGATAAATTGATCTGGGGGGCTACTTCAAATGGTAATTTCACTGTTAAATCTGCGTACCTTACTCTTATAAAGGAGAAATTTTTTGATAGTTATCCTTGGTTCTTTTGTTGGAAAGTATGAATCCCTCCCAAGTTGAAGACTTTTATGTGGTGTTTATGTCACCAAAAACTTTTGTCCAATGTTGAGAGGGCTAAAAGGCATATGACTATGGATTCTTCTTGCCCTTTATGCCATGAGCAACCTGAAACTATGATCCATATGCTTAGAGACTGTCGGTTTGCTGGTGTCGTTTGGAATGATATTGTTTGTCTTGATACGGTTGCTAGAAGCATGCAGCTAAATTGGAGTAGTTGGTGTGCTGCTAATTTACATTATCATAGGCGGTGTTATGGGGATTTGAAGTGGAGTATTGTGTTTGTCTTCACCTGTTGGTGCTTATGGAAATGGAGAAATAAGGTAGTGTTTGAGAATGACTTTCATATGCCTTTGAATCCTTGTAAGGTAATCATTGATATGGCTAAGGAATGGTGTGCAGCAAATTCTGGTAATTCAGGTGATTCTCTTAAAAAAAACAATTACTCTTAAGTGGAATGTTCCTCTTGTGCACTGCTTTAAACTTAATGTTGATGGAGCAAGGAATCAAATGGGTAAACTTGGGGCAGGTGGTGTAATTAGGAGTCATGATGGCTCTTGGGTTGCTGGATTTTATGCCAACCTGGGAAGTGGCGCTGTTCTCCAATCTGAGGCATGGGGTCTGTTGTTGGGGCTAAAATTGGCCTATGATAATCAATGCTCCCATTTGTATGTTGAAAGTGATTCTGAAACCCTTATTGACATGGTAAAGAATGGAGTGGATGAAGTGCATCCACTAAAGACTATCCTCAATTGTTGCTCATTCTTGCAGCAAAAGTTCCTGAGCTTTGATATTAGACACACCTATAGAGAAGTGAATGCAGTTGCAAATATCCTATCCAAGGATGGGTTGCAGGTTGAAGCTGGGGTGTATGTCATGTTGCATCCTCCTCCACAAGTCATTACCTCTCTTCTTAATGACTTGTGTGAATTTCCTAGGGTTAGGATCGTGAATTCCGAAGTTTAGTTTTTCTTTCTTTTTGGGCCTCTTGGCTCCCATTTATCAAAAAAAAAAAAAAATACGTACGTGTATTATTCGGACATTTTATAAAATAGTTATATGAAAAGTTTTTTTTTTTTGGATCAAATAAGAACTTCATTAATAATGAACAACTTACAACGAGTTTTAAGCAAGGTTCTAAAAATCGGCCTAGGCGTGGCTTCACCGTTCTGATTAGAGGTTAGGCGATCCTTCTGGGTATTTGGCTTCTCGGCGGCCGCCTAGGCGGTATTAGGCGGGCATTAGGCGCTGGGCGTTGGACGCTGGGCGCTTTGCCTTTTTTTTGTTCTTTCAGACTTCAACTTCGACTTAGTACAGGAATCTCAGACTTCTCTCTCTCTCTCTGACTCTCAGTTTCAGAGTTTCTAACTCTCTCCGGGAACGGCATGGTAGGCCAAAACTCAGAAAATAAAATTAAGAAGCAATGAAGAAGAAAGGTACCGTCTTGATCAACCAATGCGAGATAGAGAGAGAGATTAGAGCTTGAGCTTGATGGTGGTGGGTATGATTGAATCTCATCAGAAGCGAAGAGCCCAGGCTAAACTGGTTTGGTTTTTTCTTTTTCTTTTTATGCTTATCTAAATATGCTTTGGAGTTTGGAGATAAGGTCAACACTTGTTGGATGAAGATCATGTTGGTTTCAAAAACAAAGAATAAAAAAATATATTATGTTATAGTACATAAGAGGAGAAGAAGTATCTGACGTTTCCTTTAAACCAAAAGAAATATTGATTTGGTGGGGAGAGATAGTGGAGACGATTAAGACCAAAAGAAAAAAGGAGAGTTTTTAAAGGAAAAAAAACACACTCACACTAATTAACACTTATTTATTTATATAATTATATGTTTGAAAAAATAAAATTAATAAAAAAAGAAAACCGCCCAGTCCCTGCCTAGGCCCCAGACTACCGCCCGACTAGCGCCTAGCGTTTTTTAGAACCTTGGTTTTAAGCAACATCTCTTACACAGAAATGACGACTAGACTTCACACTGGAACTCTATAATGACTGACTCCAAACTTGCACTACAACTGTATGGCAAAGACAACAAATGCAGGAGCAGTGAATCCTTGACATTTCACCTCTCGTCCAGTCAATCAGAACTTTGAAACTAGACAACTTACTAGTGTCAACACTAACTCACCAACCAGAGTCCTCCTGACCAGCTTTTGATCAACCAAGCCAACACTCGTTGTGACCTAAACCCGACCAAAAGGATTGCCGAACATTCAGATTTGGGACTAAAGAAACCCAACACCATCACCACCCTATTGTCAACACCGTCAATCCACAACTACTCCAAATCACCATCGCCTCTGACCCAAAACCAGACAGGAACGACCCACTAAAAGGCCAAAAATGCTCGTCAATGGCACATCCCGACTTTTTTGCTGACCCAAAACCAGATAGGAACGACCGACTACAAGGCCAGAGAGAAAATTGTCTCTGCCACAACCTGTAGTGCACACGACCCTAAAGCTAAAACCTAACACAACTGAAACAATAGCTAAAACCACAAATCAAACCATGGTGGCGACTTATTACCAACAAAACAACTTAAAAAGTTGAGCCCAAACCCCACATCCAACCCAAGTAGCAGAGAAATCAGAGCTGACAGGACCCGCCCCGAATTTCACCCTGAAATCGGAGGTGGCCCTGTGGGGCCCACCGTAGGGATAGCTCTACCAAAAATTCGGCAGAGTCACCCCTAAAATGGACTACCAAAAAACCTGTAAAACACACAAAAACACTTCAAGCAAACCAACCTTATACTCCTGCAGCCACCTTGCTCCCAATTACCAACAACTCCACTTTCACAAAACACAAAACTCAACAATACTAATCCCAAAGATTATCAGAGCAATACTACTATACACAGGGATACAAAAAGAAGAGGAAAGGATCAAGGGATCCTACACTGCGGAAGTAGTGACAACTATGCCTCAAATGTCATGTACGCCCGACCTCAACTAATAACGCCTGCAAACTGGGGATTTGAAACCGAAAGGCCCAGGGGAAAGTAGACGAAAAACGTTAGCGTGAGTGGACAAAAATAAACAATTTAAAAGAAAAAGGATTTCATAATTTCCCACATTTATTCTCTTAAAAATCTGATGCATGCAACCATAAGAAAACACATTTAGCTTTAAATCCAAGAATTTCAAAACGATAAACTGACTAGCCTCGCTAGTCACAACATTCGAAAAGATATATCGTAAAACCGAAATCTCGTTTCTCAAGAAGATAAGACTAGCCCCGCTAGTCAAGCACAATAAGATATGGGGAAGAAGTATCACCATACGAAAGAAGGGGGCCTCCCAGGCTCGGGTCGGAGTGTCCCACACTCTGGAGCATCCCATGCTCTGCTCGACTCACCCGTGAACACATAGTAAGCAGGGAAGAGTACTAATAAGGCTCGACTACACCCACGTGAGGAGGAGAACTAAATGACGACCCATGTATGGCGGGTAAAAACCATTCAAATCCAGTAAATCTATAAGGCTTCCCCATAA
>BDJD01006826.1:90202-109411 GCA_002564525.1 Rosa multiflora
CGGTACGATTCCCAACGGTACCCAGAAATTCTCGTAAAAAGTCGCATAAATCAACAGCGTGTCCCACACGCTAAAAGAATAATTAGGTCATCATCCAGGCATTCCCAATGCCAAAACCGAAAGTCGAATAAATAAATAAGAAATAACTTCATCGAAATCCCATTTCGAAAATCTTTCCAAAAATCTCAAATCAATGAATAGAAAGATACTTAATTCCGGAAATCACCACGGAAAATTACTTAAACGAAATTTAACATAAATCACAAATTCAAAATCAAGCATAACAACTTCAATTCGAAAATCCAATTGACATAGTAATAAAAATATTTAAATCCGTTTAATATGCTCGATAAATTAAAACAATAATTTAAGTCCCTAATTCATTTCCCAAAACAAATCAAGACAAATCAACAAGAATTTCCCGAAAGCAAAATATAAAAACATGGCTTAAATAATTAAATAATTAATTCGGGAAAAACATTTGCATGCATCCATATTTAAAAGCAAAGGTCCACTCACAGTACTATTGGGCGACCATGCAAACGAGTTCTTTCATCTAGCCGTAGCTCGTGACCTCGTCCTGTACACAATTATATTTCCGTAAATGACAATCCGAATAAATAATTACGAACCTAAACTAAACCTCGAACATCCCTATCTCCATTACTTCTCAAATTCAACCAAAATCACACCCACAACACCAATTCCTCATTTTACATATTCCACAACGAAAAATGAGGGAAATCCGACGGCCGGAATTTCCCACAATTCAATCCCAAAACTCCGAACTTCGGAAAATCACAAACAATTCCAAACTCCTCCAAAATTCTCCAAACTTCACATACAAGCTCTACAACATTTCTACAATTTAATGGGCTAAAATCTGGAATTAAAATACTGCCCTGCACGCCTCCACGTGCCACCAACAGTGGCAGCGCATGGGCCCCACGTGCTGTCGGCCACCATCTCCGATGGCCACCAAATTTTGGCAGTACCACCTACTCAACAGACCCAACATTTTTCACAATTACAACAAGTTCCAATTGTACCTTGAAGGGCTCCAATTTGGCAGGTGAAATTTTTCCAGAAAAACCCAAGAACCCTAGAACTTGAAATCGTCGATTCGACCTCCACACTGCAAATCGTGACTCAAGAATAGGGGTGAAATGATCCTTGACAAAAACCGAACCTTCAACGCCAGTTTGGTGGCCGGAGACAGCCGGAATCTCCGGAAATCGATGGAAATCCCGATCTGCTACAGTGACCGGCCTCTTCTTCTCGTTGCTGCACCCTCCACAGTCCAGAATCAATCACCAAACCACCATAGAAATGAAGAGAGGGAAGAGAGCTTTCCAACGACATCTTATACGTCAAAATCCTTCGCCGGATGAAGAAGTTATAGCCGGAAGAAGGTGAAGAGGTCGGAGAGGATGACAGAATCGGAGAGAGAGAAAAGAGCTCGGTAAGTTTCCATTTAAAATGGAAACTTACCACAGTAACTCGACTATTTATAGAAACTTATTATGAACAGTAATTTTAGTATTTTGACCATAATTTTTGCATACGAACTCCGATTTTTACGTACCACATATGCACGCGCTCGGTTTAATGTCCTCTACAACTTCCATGAAGAACATTTTCTCAAATTTTGACCCGAACAAAAAGTCAACTTTTAGGGCCACTAAAAGTATTGAAACAGAGTAAAAAGTGAACGTAATTTTCGTTTACCGTCTAAATGACTAGTAAACCGATAAATTTATGTTCGGGATGTAACGAGAGCCACCAAACAGGGCCCAGCCCAGCTCCTGCACAGCCCCCACCTTCGTTCCCCCATTCCTGACGTGCCACCACCTGCGACAGACTGCCACCGTCAGCGCGCCCCGAAACCGGTTGTCTCGCACCATCGCCGACAATCCACCAACCCGGTCGCGCCACCACCAGAGATCCACAGCCCACATCCCAATCCAGAAGTCCACCCAACCCAGATCGAGTAGAGGACTCGTAGCGCCAGCTTAGAATGGATCGACAATCCACCACCATCTCTGACCATCCAGGATTCAACCCGCCACAAGTCCCATCTCCTCCGCCCTCTCCATCCCCAGACATGCCGCCCAACCAACCCACAACTTCCACCTACAAGTATTGAACCACGACCCCCCAGCAACTCTGATCTCCCTTACCACCAGCCATCAAACCCAACGATCAAGAGCAAAGCCATCCCAATAGAAGGGACCACGATTACCCAGCAACAAGGCCCGTCCGACAGCAGCGTCCGTTGACGCGCCGCCGGACGGAGGCAAGAGAGTTTTTTTTTTTTGGAAAACCCTAGCAGAGAGAGATGCGAATTATGAATGTGTTTACGATGATTTTAAAAAGTTTAAAATTAGTTTAAGCGGTAAAATATTTTTAATTAATTAAATAATTCAAAATTTTAATTAAAAATATTAATTTATATTCATTTTTATTCTATAATATGTGTAAAATATAAAAAAGCACGTAAAAATCATGTATAGTACTTGTATAATACTTTTGGCTTTAAAAATATGAAAAATTTAATGAGACCCTTTTAAAAATACGAAGTACGGAAATATTTTAAAAAAAAACATACGTACGTGTTTTATTCGCGTATAATATGAAAAATTACTAACTAGGCTCTGTAAGTGAGAAATCAAATGACTACTTAGACGGTTAAACATGAGTCTACCAAACAATACGTTGACCTAGCCCTACCCCTTTGGTCTAGGGTCTAGTCCAGTAATGTTTGAGAGGATATCTTCAGTTCTGCTTTTGTTTTATACATAAACATCGACATAAGGTGATTTATCTTTTAGTGTTGTAAGATTACACATATTGTTCGAGCAACTTCATCAGTCTAGGAATGTTCTCAAGAACCAAAGTCAAAATTGCGCCTAGTAGAAAAATAAAAATAAAAGCTATCACTATTTTTCCAATGTACATAAAATCGATTGCTGGTCTTGGTACCCCTTTTGCAGCATGCAAGTTGTCAGAGCCCTACAAAAGAACTTGATCTGAATTAATATTGAGCTAAAATTCTTAACAATGTATTATAATAGAAAACTCAGTCATTCAAAAGGCCAGCTTCATACAATTAATTAATGCAAGTCCATTGATAATACTTGTTCAAACAATACACACTCCAAATTACTTTGTTTGAAAAGTTCACAGGAGGAACAGATAGTAAAATCAAAATTCAACTCAGTTTACTTCCAAGCACAAGTTTAAACTCATCAGCATCACACATAAATTGTTCATGTTAGCCATCAAACAAACAAGAAGCCATATGAATTATAAATCAGTATAAATCAGTGAAAAGCACTCAACAGCTAGGCTTTTGGGCTATAGGGAAAGCCAACCAATTAGTGCGACTTGGACAAGGTAGGATTACTTAAAAACAAAACTTTGATTTTGAGGTAATTCACAAAATTAGAACCGCGTGGTGTAAATGGTTTTGCTTTCTTGTGCCAACTATAGCATGTCGTGAACTCTAGATGTCAAGTCTACTACACAAACATAAAACAACTGATTTATGCATTGAAGGCTCTATGTCTCACATGTCTTGGAAACTAGGAGTAACTTAGTGACCAAAATTGCAACATTAAGTGCCTAGAAGTGCATGTGAACATGTTTTGCAAGATTTACATTTTCCTTTTAGTTCGGAGTAGTTTCTTTAATTTTTCAGAACAATGGTATTTGTACGCACAACTCCCTTACCCAAATCTGCAAATCCAATACTTTTAATCAACCAATTGAATTTCTTCCTCTCCACTACAGTGAGAACAGGTGACAACTCTCTTTGCCACTACCCTCAGTCAAATACATTCACTAGCCCTTTCAAACAACTATTCACGAAAACAACAAGAAATGTAAATAGGAAACAGGACAATGGAATATCCTTGGTGTTAAACCCCCTAAAAGCTCTAAAATTCCTCCTCTGACTACGATTCACAATGACTCAAACTCAAAAGTTTGTGCACTCAAACAACCTTTAGTCATCCTCAGCAACCTACCAAAACCCTTCATATCCAAATATCTCCAACTCACATGATTGCACAGTTTTTTTAAGTCTATAATTTCTTTTTTCTTCAACCAACAGTCTTCCACAACACCATTCACCACTAACACCAAGTCCACTATTTCGTTGAAACACTTCTACTAACATTGTAGAGCTAGTTGCCAAACTGATTGATCTGGAATACTTAACCCTGACTGAATGAATCCCAACTCCCATGATTGAACGGTTTTTTAAGGCTATAATTTCTTTTTTCTTCAACCAACAATCCACCACTATGCCATTCATCAGTAACACCGAGTCCACTATTTCGCTAAAACACTTCTACTAAGCAAGTTATTGATCTGCATAAATGATCGATGTTCTTTCTCGTGGTGATGTTTGATAAGGTTAAATTAATTATAAAGATAAGTTCTGTAGTAATCCTTGAGAATATCTAGAATTTCATGAATGGTTTAAAAGTTGGACAACTGACGACCACTAAAAGTAAAAATTTGAGCCATATGTCAACTATAAATATCTCTAGCTTAATCACAGTGCAAATAAGCCTACTGGATTCGAAATTTCTAGGTCAAGCCTTAGATAGGGAGGGATCTTGTAGACAGTGCAGGATGCTTCTTGATTTGGAAAGACTGTGTGAAGAGTTGCAAACTTGAATTCTGCAAGTATTGCACACTTGGAAAGTAGACCAAGGTGACATTCAATTTGGGAAACAGTGAGAACAAATCCAAAGGAATATAGGTATTCACACAGATGTTTGGGGGCCTACACCAACAAAGTCAGAGCGTGGAGAAAACTATTTTGTCTCTTTTATAGATGATTTTTTGAGGAAGGTTTTGGTCTTATTTTATGAAAACTAAATGTGAGGTTTTCACCAAGTTCAAGGAATGGAAAGCAGAAGTCGAAAAGCAAACAGGCAGAAAAATCAAGTGTTTGAGAAGCGACAATGGAGGTGAATATAGAGATAGTCAGTTCTTACAGCTGTGCAAGGATGCAGGCATATTCCCAAGCTCCTTGATCATTCCCTACTACCTCGATCTGCTCTAGCCTGATCTTGGGAATCTTCATCTGATATGTAGCTTTATTGTTGTAAAATGTGGGGTGAATGGTAGGGCAACAAGAAATAATGTAGAACAACCTAAGGGGAATTGTGTAGAAGGTCTTACAAGGGTGAAGTTTAGGGTTGTAATGTGTGGGGTGTGTGGTTGTTGCGTTTAGAGGTCTGGGATTGAAGGAACAAGAAGAGAATATGAATAAATATGGAATCGCACCAGATGTGTGCTTGACATCACACAAAGAATTCTTGGAATCACATCAAGACATCTCACAAATCACTCAAGAGGAAACTGGTTATAACAAAACACAATCAATCTCATTCACTCTGATCTCAACAAATACATATTGGCCTTTACATAGAGCTAAAGAAGACACTAGAATAGACAACCATTCAATGACCCTCATTAAAATCTTTTGGGAACCCTAAAAGCTTAATTATTAATGACTGACAGTTAATGCCTTAGGAACACTAAACATAACCTAAAACAAAGAACACGCAACCCTACATTAAACATTTAGAAGACAGATGAAACACTACAAGTACGACAACTAGAAGACTCCAGCAAATCCAAAGGAATTTAAAATTTTCTTTTATTGTTTTTATTAATTGTTGACATGTCCATAAGTCCTCCTCTGTTCTCTATTAAATGCCTAAATGGTAATGTTCTTTTCGATTGAAAATCGAACGTGAGAGACGCTGTAGAGTTTTCTACTTTTACAAATAAATCACATCTAAAGTACATTAAACTGGAAATTTTTGAGCCTAAGATAAAAGCCAAGAGCAAACAATGACACGTTTGTTTGCTGTCGCAACAGTAAAGTGGGAGGATAGTAGTGATGATTAGTAAACCTAAATACTTGGGAGCTAAAGTTGTCTAGAGGTAAGTTTAATAGGTCACATATTTCAAATCAATTCTTAATACAAATAAGACTAAACCAAATTTTATGACAGACTTTATTTTGACTGATATTTCCCATCACATAGCAAGCTATCTTCCTTCAATGCACAATTTCTTTTTCTTTGAATAAAAAATTCATCCTTATGAATAAGATGTTCCCATGTGTGATGAAGCTTTCATTACGAATTCAGTTCTTGCTGTTCTATGAGCCAATGAACTAAAGATTCAAATTTTAAGATTCTTCAAAAGTCTTTCTCTTTTTTTTTTCCTTCTTCTTCTTAGGCCATCCAAATGGCAGTTCCTTACTTTTGAACATGAACTGTTGACAAAATTTCACACAGAATTACCTAGTTTGAATTGTTTTGTTTTGCTAGGCAACTTCAGGGACACCAGTAAAACACAGAATCCCTTACTTAAATTTGATATTGCTTCCTAGCGAGGCCGGCAGAAGCAATCCAAACTAGTTTCCAGTTTGAACTCATCTACACTCTTCATCTAAACAAAATACTTAACGAGCAGAAAACATAAACAAGATATAATAAGCACATACCATTACATGAGGAACTTGCATTGGCTTTGGCCTAACAACACCTTCTCCACCTATAGTTGAACAAAATCAAAAAAATAATGACAAAATCCAACATTGAACAAGTGTTGACAAAACCAAACAGAAGTAGAATTACCAGAAAATGGGAGTTCGGTAACGGTGTGTAATGTCCAACCGGGGCCGTAGTCGACGAGAAGTGAGTTGAGTCCGAAAGTGATAGGCTCCTCAGCTTCCTTAACGGCTTCAATGTGCAGAGCAAGAGGGTGAGGGTGAGGGTGATTGTCCCCCACTGTACCCAATTTGCTGTTTATGACTGACACTGCGAAACCTGCTTCAGTGCCCATTGCGAAGCGCCTTCTCATGCCTGAACTCTCGCATTTCACCTCCACAAACTGCTAACTTGCATATATTAGAGATGCAATTCAATCATATACATATATGGACTCTGAGAGAGAGAGAGAGAGAGAGAGAGAGAGAGAGAGAGAGATCACCGGAGGAGGAGGCCGATGAGTTGGAGCTTCTTCTTCGTCCATCACAGACTATCTTCGCGATTATTTGGCGCCTCAAATCTCAACACTGTTATCAATAAACTCGTTTCTTTCATTTAACTTTAGATCTGTTTCCTTCAATAGTCAATGGATTGTTTATTCTATTAAAATGCACACACCACCTAGGTCACCATCAACTAGAAAATTCTACTCTATTACAACTGAAACAAGTAATTCAGGTTTCCTTCGCCTAATTCAGGTTTCCTTCAACACTTTCCATTGTGTCCTCCAAACATTTATGCTTCTCACGTTGCAATGTTGCATCATCAAAAACCTTGCTGAGTAACAAAAATTTAGAAGGACAAAAATAACTTCAATCGAAAAAGAAAAAGAGTAACACACTCTTCACATTTCGAGATCAAAACATGTAGACATCCCCCCTAATGTCTGCGTCTCTCATATTTTGAAATCAAAACAAGTAGACATCTCCCCCTAATGTCTGCGTCTCTCCTTGATGACTATGATCATCGGAGTTCTGATAATTTTCGTAGACCAATATTTTTGACATGTTTCTCGAAAGTGGATTTAGGCAATGACTTACTGAATAAGTCTGTCATGTTAACCTCAAATCGAACTTGGTTCACTTCGATTTTGAGGAGAGTATGTTGTTGCTAATTAGTCTGATTGTAGAAGAACTTAGGCAATATATGCTTACTGTTGTCCCATTTAATGTAGCTTTGCTTCATTTGTTCAATGCAAGTAGCATTATCCTCATAAATGCTCGTATGCTCATCTGTGGTAGACTTCAAACCACAAGTACTTCGAATACATGTAATTATGGATCTCAACTACAAACATTCATGAACTGTTTCGTGAAGAGCTATAATCTCTGCATGATTCGAAGATGTAGCGACAATGGTATGTTTTGTAGACATCCGAGATATCGCAGCATTTCCCATGGTGAATACATATCCAGTTTTATATAGGTCAAAGAGATACCCGACATTAGCAAAACCTTTCAAAACATTGTTCATATTTTGGTGAGGCAAAGATATATATAACAAACTGGGGGGTCCGAATCCATCATGTCATCCTTCGTTTTCTCTCTGTATGGATAGAACAAACTCATACCTTTCGTACCCTTTAAGTATTGAAAGATATTCTTTACACGAGTCCAATGGCGTCGCGTTTGAGCAGAGCTATATCTATCTAACAAGTTCAAAGCAAATGAGATGTCCAGTCTTATGCATTGTGCTAAGTACAATAATGCGCAGATTGCACTTCGGCCTCTAACATGTCTCTGTCATCATCCTTGGGACGGAACAGATCCTTTTTAGGGTCAAGACTACGGACGATCATAGGAGTACTAACATGCTTGACTTTGTCTTCATTAAAGTGCCTAAGCATCTTTTTAGTATAAGCTGATTGGTGAATCAAAATACCATCGACAGTGCTCAAGTTCCAAACCGAGACGGTATGTGTTCTCCCAAGATCTTTCATCTCAAACTCGGATTTCAGATGTTTAGCGATTTCTCTTAACTCATCAAGGATTCCAATTATGTTCATGTCATTGACATAAACCGCGACAATAGCAAATCTGGAACTTGTCTTCTTAATGAAAACGCATGGGCATAGTTCATTATTGACATATCCATCCCCCATCAAGTAGTCACTTGGATGGTTATACCACATCCGTCCAAATTGTTTCAATCCATATAGTGAGTGTTTCAACCTTATTGTAAATGCGCTCTATGGTCTAGAGCCACTTGACTAGGGTACGTAACTGAAGTCCATCAAGAACCTTCATGTATATATCTAGATCCCCATAAAGATACGATGTGACCACATTCATAAGCTGCATATTTAGTTTTTCAAAAACTAACAAATTAACTGACAAGGTAGCGGAACATAATGACGTCTATTATGAGAGAATATGTCTCCTCGTTGTACCTTACAATCTCGTTCTTTTCATTACGCTTTCTAACGAAGACCCATTTATGTCCAACGGGTTTTATGTTAGGTGGTATAGGAACAATGGGCCCAAATACCTTCCTCTTTGCTAGTGAATCCAATTTAGCCTAGATCACATTTTTTTCATTTGGGCCAATCTGCTATACGTTGACATTCATCAACGGAGCGTGGTTCGATATTATCAGACTTAATAATCTCCATCGCAACAGAATACGCGAATACATTATCAATGATGATGGAGTTTCTATCCCACATCTCATGTACATTAGTGTATTTTACAAAGATCTATATATTTTCAGGAGTAGGTTCTAACGTTGATGCGTCCCCCCAACGATGTCTCTTGGACATAATCATAATCCAAAATATTCTCATGAGATAGATTTTGAGTATCAATGATCAATAGATCAAGTTGTGCCAAAGTCTCTCTGTTTCTAAGACGAGTATCCTTCGAACCAAGTGGCCTCCTGTGCTTCCTCACGGGGGCTGCAGTCTATGACGCCACATCACCACCACTAGGGGTGGCGCTACGTCCTGTATTCGGGACATCTATCCTTGCCCGCACGTTTGCAGCAGGTATATGATGATCTCATCACTTTAGCAATGTAAGAAAACGCATTAGGTAAAGCATCTGCTACGTTCTGAAGCTCAATAATCCTTCGCACTTCAAATTCAGAATATGAGGTACGAGGATCGAGATGAGATAAAGTGGGCACAAACCACGACAATTCATGTCCGTAAAACAACGGTAAAGAGATCGCTTGTCAAGGGTTCTAAGTAGCGGACAATTGTTAGAGTTTCAAATCCAACATATATGCCCATTCGTTTATGAGGACCCATCTTGGTGCGTTGTGGCGGTGCAATTGACACATAACGGACAGGACCCACCTCGAAATTCACCCTAAATCTGAAGTGGGCCCTGTGGGCGACTTTTCAAAAAAAATCTACCAAAAATTTGGCAGAACTTTCCCTAAAAATGGACAACCCAAACTTGTAAAAGAAACAAAATTTACACTTCTAAACATGTCCACCCTCATCTCTTGGAGCCAACCTGCTCCCCATAACAATCAACTCCACGACAAAAACATACATCAATACAAATCAAAATCGATAATTAATACTACCATATCTAACATTTTGAGTCTACAACCACAACTATAATCTCCATGAAATTCTAAATTCGGTTCATAAGCCCATAATTATAAACATCTAATAATTAACATCTCATGGTTATTAGAGCATTCTAAAGGAAATAAAATCTTTTCCAAAACCTAAAATTCATATCGAATACTAGTTCAAGTAAACAATTCACAATCCATTTCCGAAACCAAACACATGCCCATAAAAATAAAACAATATTTACGAGAAATATTTGCATGCATATTAATTTTAAAACAAAAGTCCACTCATAGTATACGGTTAAATCTTTCGTTGATCAAATCTCTCCTCGTGTGGGTCTTCTTCACGTCCCGTACAAAGTAGCACTCATGAACAACCAAACCAAATTTAAGTTTACATTAATTAGAATTTGAACCCTAATCGTCGACCCAGAACCTAAAACTCCTATCCTTCTTGGATTTAACCCAAACTTCACCACCAACATCAAGTCGTAGATTTATATATTATATATATTCTATAGCAGAATCGAGGGAAATCCAACAGTCCGATTTCCATAAATCGATAACCTAAACTCCGCACTTTGGAAATTCTCGATCGATATCTAACCTTCTCTGATTTCCACCAAAATCATATGTACAAGTTCTACACGTTAAATTCAAACAAACTAGCCAAATTAGAAGGCCAAAATTGGCCCCATGCCCCACCAGAAGGGGCAGCGCCTGGAGAGTTAACCCCCTATTCAGGTATCAATACCGATGCCAAAATCTCTCATCAACCCCTTCCATTCTCAACAAAACCCACAAATGAATAAAATAGCCAAAATTTACCTCAAAAGAACTTGAAAAACCCTAGAATTTCAAGATGTTTGGAGGGATTGATGTGTGTCCTGTGAGCCCCGAAAAATTTATCGAGCCAAGGGGAGATCGTTTAAAGGTTATTTTACTATCTCATTCATTATTAAAGTGCTCGAGAGTATTTCTTGAAATTTTCGCAAGGTGAAACTCTTGATATAAGAGTTTGATAGCTCACCCCTACAACAGTGTGTGTGCAGGTGCTATGCACTGGTGACTAGAAAACAATGGAAGGAGCTGGGTGTGCGGGAAGTGTTAGGGTTAAAACTAACACTTAGACAAAAATAAAAAAATAAACTCTTTCCCTCTCCATTCGACCAAAACACCTAAGCTCCCGCCTCTCTCTCCCAAAATCACTTTCAATCTCATCGGCCCTCAGTCCTCATCCTCAGCCCTCGGCCCTAAGACCTCCTCTCTCTCTCTCTCTCTCTCTCTCTCTCTCTCTCTCTCTCAAATAGATCATACTCTCAGCTCTCTCTCCCACCGCAGTGACCGCTAGTCGACCACCACCACAGTGACCACCAGATGACCACCACCGCAGTGACCTCCAGTGGTCACGAATAAGTCATCGTGACTCCTCTCCAATACTATTCCTCTCCGATTCGGTAGCGACGTAGTTCTACCTATCTCTAAACGTAGGGTCTCAAATCAGATTCAGTTCTTCCTTCTTCTTTTTTTATTGGGTTTATGAATTGATTGATACATGTTGAAATTGTTTGGGTTTCTTAACTAGGTTTTTTGAAATTGTTGTCTCTTATTAATTATGTTTCTGAAATTGATTGTTTGGGATATTGTGTTTGATTCGAAGCAAAAAAGAAGAAAAATACACTGCTTTGGTTTAATCATGTCAAATTTGCGAAAGATGAAAGTGAATCGAGAGGGTAAAGCTGCTGGTGTAGGATTAGTTTTTTTTTTTTTTTGGTATAAGGGCTTAATTGAGTTTGGGTTTCGATGTTTGGAAGTGATGAAAGATGACTTGAAAGCTTGTCTGTGATGCTAAATTTTTTTTCTTTTTTCTTGTACAGGTTGAAAAATACAAGGTTGCTAATCAACAGACAATATTTACATTGGAAGAGGTATGTTTAGAGTCTTGCTACGTTACCTGTGTATAGATGCCTATCCTTTCCTGCATTAACATGAATTGTGGTTCAATTGAAACTAGCCATTTTGGTTTATGTTGTTGTCTTAGTTGCTGGAATAGGACCATATATAATATTGAATCCTTAACGTTTTGACTAACTAAAAGTTGATTGTGGCAAACGCTTTTTCTTTATCAATAAGAATCTGACGCAATTATTAATTGTAGACAATGAAAGATAATTATAATCCTGAACTGTTATGGTTACTATGTCTATGTTTGTTTTGTTTAATCACCCCTGTGCATATTGGTCGGTCATTACTTATAGTTTTTTTTTTTTTTTGAAAAGAGTAATGATGGAATTATTGTTGATTCCATTCCAGACCTACCATAGAATGATTCAAATAGAAAACATGTAGGCTGAGAATGTTTTTTTTTTTTTTTTCCATTAATAGTGATGGTTACTTATAATCTGTGGCATGATTACTTATATATACATCTCTAACACGATTACTTATATATCTTGGTATTGAGTCAAAAATGGGATCTTAATGATCCTTATTCTTCTGTTGGTTCTTTGTTTCAAAAGTGTTAAACTTTTAAATTTATAAACTAGTTTGAACAATAGTCTACCTTGTTATACATCAAGTTTGTATGCCTTTCAACTTGGAGATAACTTTTGTATGTATTGTCATAGGTAAATTTGGTGATTGAAAAGGAATCTCGGCGGATGAACTAAGGAGGATGGTGGGAGTAGATAAGCTTATTGATGTGGCAAACTAGCTTAGATAAGCACTTTTGGTGAGTATTGCTAAGCTCTCTCTTATTTTGTACTAGTGCAACATATAGGTGTATAATTTTAGTTGTTGTGTTTGTTGATGTGGTTGCTGATTTCCTTGTCATTAATATGATGCAGTTTATAATATATATGTTCTTGACTATGTAGTTGTGAGGATTGCATTGGCTGCCTATATGTACTGTGATTCTATGACATGCATATATATATTACACTTGTGGTTGTGATGAAATGTTAGATACATTAAGTTGTTTTGTTTTGTAGTTGCATCCATAGAATATTTCTAATTTGTGTAGTTTTTCATTGTAAAGATGGATAAATCATGGATGCATGCTGATAGAAGATCGCGAGCTTTTGAGTTAGGGGTTGAATAATTGATTCTGTTGCATTAGAGAGTAGTTGTGATGTCAATAAACTTTGTTGTCCTTGTATGAAATGTGGGCATGGTAAATCTTGGAAGGCTAGGGTAGTAAAGGATCATTTGGTTGAGTTTGGTATTGATAAAACTTACACAAAATGGATATGGCATGGGGAACTCTCGTCAAATGAGATGAGCGAACCCGAAGGGAATTCTGAAACTGTAGAAATGGTACAGAATGACACAAGTAGGGGGGGTCCGATGATGAGGAGTTTTCAGTAGACTCCGATGAATTTTTAAGGTTTGTTGAGGATAGCGACAAACCTCTTTACCCTGGCTGTACTCATTTTACCAAGTTAAATGGACTTGTTAAAACTTATAATCTGAAAGCAAAGCATGAGTTGAGTGATGCTTTCTATTCTGACATGTTGATATTGATTGGAATATTGCTTCTAGAAGGTAATGAAGTACCAGGTTCTTTCTATGAGGCCAAAAAGAGTTTGTGTCCATTGGGAATAAATTATGAAAAAGATACATGCGTGTCCTAACAATTATATCTTATATAGGGACAGTCATGTTGATGCCACTAGCTGCCCTGCTTGTGGTATCTCTAGGTGGAAGTTGGGAAAGAATAAAGTAGAAAAAGTCGGGGTTTCAGGGAAAGTGTTGTGGTATTTTCCACCTATACCTAGATTCAAGAAGATGTTTCAGTCGACAAAGACAACTAAAAACTTGACATAGCATGCTGATGAGTGATTGAAAGATGATAAAATGAGGCATCCGGCTGATTCCCCTACTTGGAAGTTAGTGGACGATAAATGGCCTGCTTTTAGTTCAGAGCCTAGGAATCTAAGGCTAGCGCTATCCTCCAACGGTTTCAATATTCACAGTTCCATTTCTAGTAGATACTCTTGCTGGTCTGTTATACTAGTGACCTACAATCTTCCCCCATGGCTCTGCATGAAGAGGAAGTACATGATGCTTACCTTGTTAATCTCTGGACCTAAACAGCCTGGAAATGACATTGATATCTATCTCCAGCCGTTGATTGATGATTTGAAGATTTTGTGGGATGGGATTGAAGGGGTATACGATGGTTACAGAAAACAGTACTTCAAACTTAAAACACTTTTGGACCATTAACGACTTCCCTGCATGGAAACTTGTCTGGCAGCATTGTGAAATGATACAATGCGTGTCCTGTTTGTTTAGAGCATACCAAACCTCATAGGCTGGGTCATGATAAAAAGACGTCGTATATGCGGCATCGAAGATTCTTAGCACGTCATCATCCTTATCGAAAACAGGCAGCAGCTTTCGATAACATTGAAGAACATGATCTTGCTCCTATTCCATTAAGTGGACATGAGGAGCTGAAAAGAGTAGAAGGTTTGAACCGGCCTTTTGGTAAAAAGCACCTTCATCATCCATATAAGGGTGTTGAAGATGATAGTAGACCTTGTTGGAAGAAGAAATCTGTTTTATTCGAACTTGAGTACTGGGAGTTTCTTCCCGTTCGACATAATCTTGATGTAATGCACATCGAGAAGAATGTTTGCGATGCACTAATCGGTACTTTGTTAAACATTCCTGGGAAAACAAAAGATGGGGTGGCTGCTCGTTTAGATATGGTGGCAATGGGTATAAGGGCTGGTTTGAAGCCTAAAATTGGGGGAAAAAAAGAGAAATTACCTTTAGCAAGTTGGAATCTAATGCTAGAAGAAAAGAAAACAGTTTGCAATTCTTTTTTTGGCATGAAGCTAGTTGATCGCTTTTGTTCTAATGTGAAGAGTTTAGTATCCATGGATGATCTACGACTTGTTGGTATGAAATCACATGATTGCCATACCATGCTCCATCACTTGCTCCCCATTGCAATACGTTCAGTATTAGAGAAACCAATTAGATATGCTATCATTAAGTTATGTCTCTTCTTCAAAGCCATATGCAGTAAAGTCATAGATGTAGAGAAGCTAAAAAAAATTCAAGCTGACCTAGTTGAAACAATTTGTGAGCTTGCGAAATTCTTCCCACCTTCCTTCTTCAATATCATGATTCATCTTTCGGTCCATCTTGTTAGAGAAGTTGAGCTATGTGGCTCAATTTTCTTTAGATGGATGTATCCCTATGAAAGGTACATGAAAACATTGAAGGGATATGTTAGAAACTGTAAACATCCAGAAGGTTGCATTGCTGAATCATACATCGCTGAAGAAGCAGTAGAGTTTTTGGCAGAACGTAATCTTAGTGAACCTACTGTTGGACTACCATTTAGCACCACTTTTGACAATATGGAGGAATGCAGACCTTTTTCAGGTGCCACAATTATCCGTTCAAATGGAAAGAAGTTGCAACTAGCACATCTTTGTGTGTTGCAAAATACAGATGAAGCAAGGCCCTACTTTAAGTAAGTAATCTGACCTTTTTTTTTTTTTAATATGTGTTATTTCGTTACAAATAAATACATGTAGTTTTTTTACTAAATGTTTTGCATTTTTCTTGTCTTTTGCAGTGAACATTTGAAATTGTTGAAGCATATGTTTCCAAATTTCAAAAAAAAATGAGAAGTGGTTGAAGGAGAAGCAGAATAAAACATTTGTGAAATGGATACAAAATAACACTATGCCAGAAAAGCAATCAGACGACAGAGGAGATCTGTCGTCTGATTAAAAAAATTTCTGTTGTCTAGTACGGTGCCGTCTCTTGGGGCATCAGACGACAGATTTCCTCTGTCGTCTTATTTATCAGACGACAGAAATTTGTTAGGTCTTCTGTTGTCTGATGAAATCGAGACATGAGGCTAGTGAATTCAAACGACAGATAAATGTCGTGTGAACTAGAAACAAATAACAGTTCCTTATAATTTCTGTGGTCTGAATGGACTTATAATAACAGTTAAGTGTTGTTTTATTCCAGTTCAATAACAGTTAACTGTCATTCATATTCAGTTTAAAATACAATTATCTATCGTCTTTAGTCACCTAAGATAACACTTATATGTTGTTTTATATGCATTATAGTCACAGATAAGTGTACATTGAACTTAGTTAATACTATATTTATTTACCGTTTGAGTTTAGTCACAGATGACAGTTAAATGACGTTTAAAGGGAATACAAATAACAGTTGTCTGTGGTTTTTATTAACTTATAGTAATAGTTATCTGTTGTGGCATATAACTTGGAATTACAATTAAGTGTGGTTTAAAAGTTGTTAAGGTTACATTTATCTATTGTTGTGGTTTATACTCTACAACAGAATTACAATTAAGTGTGGTTTAAAAGTTGTTAAGGTTACATTTATCTATTGTTGTGGTTTATACTGTACAACAGTTAAATAAAGGTTGAAGAGGACATATAGGACAATTATTTGTTGCTTGAAGCTAATTTGAGCAACAGTTAAATGTTGTTTCATTTTGTTTAAGTGTCCAAATAGGAACACATTTTTTCTTGTTTGTGTTGTTCTTTGATGCGTCCAACAACATCATTTTGTTGTTGCTTTCTATTCCAGATGTCATACACGTATCCCTGTTGTGCCATAATCATGTAAATCTGGGAACAACACAATGCATTCATCAAATATGAAATCCATTCACAAAAATACCAATATTTGATCAATCTGTTCCTACAGCTACATATACATACATCCATCATGGAGCTAAACTTAATAAACATCAGTTCAATAACCCATAGCAGTTGGCATGATCAACAAATGTAACCCAAAAACCACTGATATCTCATACTAGCTACTGATCATAATTAAACTGTACTTGCAGGCCAAAAATAGATACTTAGACCAACTGCATAACTAGTTAATATGGGTTATAGATGATGCATGTCCAAAATTAGAATCTTCTCGACACACTAGCTTTGTTGAAATTGGCTGACATACTTTGCCCACTCGGCCCGGACCTGATCAATGTCTTTTTGTGTGTAGAAGTGATTTGCTTTCATTTCCCACTGCAAGTATAAAAAAAAAAATACAAGTTAATGTGAATGGATATGTTTCACAACATTAATCAGAATTGGAAGGAGTTGATATATATATATATATATATACCTACCTTAGCACTCCACTGTTGATTTTTGTCCTCCGCTATGTCTTTCATGTAATGCATAATCCACAGTCCACTCAATACCCAAATTAATGAAGATAACATGCATTTATACTGTAGATATTAGGAGGTAATGATCATCATCATCATATATGTCTCTATTTCTCTTCTTCACAATTTTACGCTTTACTCCTTCCTATATTTATAAACAATAATATGCATCATTATTAGATAAAAATCACTACTACAAAAACATGATTTAAGGACATTGAAACCATGTCCTTAAATACATACAAGGACTCTTCAAAAAAGAGTCCTCTATCCGGGAGTCATCATAAGTCCGAAACAAGGATATTGGAAATGTGTCCTCTTTTCTATATGAGGACACAGTTTGTGTGTCCTTAAGGCTCTAAACATGGTGTCCTTGAATCCATAAGAGGACACCAAGAAAGTCTGTTCAATTACACAAACACAAAAGCTTTAACCCTTTCAGCAGATGCAACCAAAGCCAAGAACTCAAACCTTAATCAAAACAATAGCAACCGTTACCAACTTCAATCCAAAAAAAAAGACAAATGAAATCAGAATGCATGCCAACAAAAGATTAAAAAGTCACAAATTGTAAGATACTCAAAAGATTAACAGCTATGAATCTGGAGGAAAAAAAAAAAAAAGAACTACAATCCAAATTTCAAATACGTACCCATATCACTCTAAATGAAAGCTTTATCCTATAAGTTAAATTTCTTGAAAATTGTTGAAGTAGAACTGAAATTTTTGCTGAGATCGGAAGGCGTGTCTCAAAATTCAATATGATTAGATCAATTACTGACAAAAAGTGTTAATCAGATGTCATCAAAGATTGGACCTTGTTGTCTTAGATCCCAATTATGATTCTCAATTAGTTTAATAACATTGATTACACCACTGTCAACTTCAAGCTTCCTGAAGCTTTCCCCAACTTTAGAACAAAGTTCTATTAACTGTGTTAAGGGCTTAGCTGCCTGTGTTTTACTCCAACAGAATCTACACTTAACGAATCTAAATGCAACAATCTGTCTATTTAAAAACATCATGTAACTATTTTTGCAAAGAATATATAACAAAGAAGAAAAGAACGAATGATTCAGACAAATAATAAGAAGATTTGAGTTGAATCTCAATTCGATTACTGCTATGATTGTTGCTGCATTCTTAATATATTAGCAAAGGGTAAAATTCAATAAAGACAACTGAAACAATTTCGTTATGAAACCCAAAGCATTATATCATATAGTTATAAATTCTAACTTGAACTGAAAAACTGACAGAAAGCTAAAGATCAATTTGTGGTAACAGATTTCGGAGACCCTGCAAATCATGTTCTTACATACTGCTATCAGTCAATCAAAAGAAATAAAAAAAACTTAGAAACATAAAAAGTAATATCAGTTGACAATTAAGAACAACTAATAATGGAATAGAAATTATCGTACATAAAAAGTTGAAAGAATAGCAGCAAAAAGAAATTTTCATTAAACATTAAACTTGTTTTGTTCTCTCAGATTGGTAATAGAAGCTGAGCTTCCGAGCTGTTGAAAAGTAAAAACATGTATTATCATTGAGAACGAAACCAAGAACAGGCAAATACTCACAGATCTTCTGCTTTCGTCTCTTCTATTCCTCTTTTCTCTCTGCTCTTTTCTTTCGCTTTTGTTGATCTTGATGGTCTTTTCTTTCTTCTCTCTTCTTTCCACGGCACACATATCTTCCCCTTTCGTCCCTTCTATTTCTCTTCTCTCTCTGCTCCCTTCTTTCAGTTTTGCTGATCTTGATCGAAGCCACTCAATCCCAACTCCCGATCATTATCCCTATCCAACACAGACCAGCTTGATATTCTATTCAACAGTGAGGACAAAAACGATTTTTCGAACACTTCTTATGAATAGTGCAACAGTGTTATTCTCCCTTTATATATAGAATAAT
>BDJD01006826.1:110757-193434 GCA_002564525.1 Rosa multiflora
CAGTAGAACCACTTACAGTTGCTTCAAACTGTAGAGATAATAGATCTCAGCAGTAATATACCCATAGAGATTTAGACCATTAAGTTTACTGCATAAGATCAAAGGGGAAGTTAGTTCAGGGTCTTGTAAAGATTTTGAAGAGCTACGACTGAAAATGGAGCAATAAATAAAATAAATGGTCTGAGTGAGATGGTAGCCAATGGTATATACTACAATACAACTGTTATAAATTAAACTTGCACTTCTTTTCAGTCACCTGGAACTTTCATCAAATAGGTGGTGTGCATGTAAGGCCAAACACATCTATGATGTTCTCAACCATTTTAACTTCACCAAGGAGATCATTTGCCTCACATTTCAAATAATGCCTATCAATTCGAATCTCAGAAGTAACAAATGTTTGAAAGACAATGCGAGGTTAATGACTTCCTTGGCTTGATAATGAAAATGAATTTCTTTGAAAGAGGTAAAAATTGATAACCTGGATTGTTAGACAATAACCACTACATCTCTTTTAGTAGCTCAGACAAGGGAACCAAATGATTAAAGGCAAAAATTGATAACCTGGACTATTCAAAAGAAAAAATGAGAACTTGATGTTGATAAAGGAATGTATTGGGTGAAGCTATATCGATAGGAATTCTATACCTTTGGCTTGAACATGACGTGCTCGTTCGAGACCCAGATCTATCCTCCAGCTATAAGAGGATTCAAAGAAGCAATTATCTGTTAAAACCAAGAGTACCCCATGAAAAATAAACAGTGTAATCCCCAACCATGAACCTATAAATCTGAGTACCCACCAATAATTAGGGAGATAATAGTACCTGAAAGTCTGCATCTTCTATAGTCCTGATTTTGGAGTTATTCGATTCGTCAAGGAGAATAGGAGAGAAATCTGGGTGAGAGAGGACTGGGTTTCAGAAATTAGATTTGATTTGAGAGATGGCCGATTTTTGAGAGGTATAGAGTTTCTGTTGGTAAGAGAGTTTAGACAGAGAGGTAAAACGAAGCTGCTAGATTTTGTGTTATGTAAAAACAGACTTCAAATAAAAAAAGTCAAACTCACCTTATTCAAACAACAGAATTTCTTAGCTCTATTGTCTGAATAGTTTTACATTCACTGGTCATCGATAGGGTTTGGGAATTTAGGAGGGAAAAGACTTATTCTTGTTGGAGGGAAATCTAAACGTTTTGCTACGAAAATTTTCATTTTATCAGACGACACTTAAGTGTCGTCTGAGTCTGACCATATCTTCAAAATGAAACAAGTATGGTTTCTCATTGTATTCAGACAACACATTTAATTTATGTGTCGTCTGAGTTTAGTCTGAAACACTCAGACGACAGAAAATGACTATTCTGTCGTCTGAACTCTGTTGTCTGATAGCTTTTTTGGCATAATGTAAGGTAAGGACAATGATCTGTTTAGTCCAGCGCTTTTTGTAGTTTGGATAGATATTATATATAAATGGCAGTTCAAACTGATTATAATGTGATTTCTTTGCATGAAGGTTGCTGCTGAAGTTATTGATGATGATAATAATGTTTCGGAACACTTAAGGTGGATTGCTGATGGTCCAAGTTCAGAAGGACCAACATTAAATGGTTAAAAGATAAATGGGGTTAACTTCAACACTAAAGATCGTGATGATGTTCGATCAGTTCAATGCAGTGGTGTTTCATTGTTTGCCAATGCAATGCTAGTCTCTAGTGCGAGGGATAAAAACCCGGTTAATGATGATACAAATTTTTATGGAGTCATTAAAGATATATGGGAGTTAGACTATCATAGCTTTAGGGTTCCTATATTCTACTATGATTGGGCTGACATTGATAAAAGCATTAAGATAGATGACCTAGGATATACATTAGTAAATTTGAATAGGTTAGGTCATTTTAATGATCCTTTCGTGTTAGGTATAGATGTGAAGCAAGTTTGCTATATAGATGACCCTCTTAACGCTAATTGGTCAGTAGTTCTACGATGTCCTGCTAGGAATTACCATGGTGGTGATGACGAGGAGGCTGCAGTCATTGAAGTTGAGAACGAGCCATTTGATGCCACAATGCCTCCCATTGACACTACGGATTTAGATGGTGACCATACTCGCAATTATATTCAGGATGGTGACGAAGGAATATGGGTTCACTAATGAAATGTGTTAACTCATAGTTTAGGGTTTATTATTGTTATTATTGGCTATGTACCGTACTTATTTGAATTCGGATGTGAATCTTTGTTTAATATGCAATGTGAATTGTTATTTTGTTGATGTGTTTCATTGCTTATCTATGATAATGTTCTCTTATCTGTTATGCTTTCTGTTTTCAATACTGATCATTCTTTTTTTCTTTAATCTGGTTTCTTTACAATAAGTTCAGTATTGTTTTACTATATATGATCTAGCCTGCCCTATTTATGTTTAACTAAGCCTCATGTGTTTTTGGTTGTAGATTATGGCTCCTTCAAAGACAATGGCTGCCACTGGAGCAAGACAGAATATTATCAATGCATTGAAAGTGACACGAGCGAGGTCTGCACCAGAACTAGCAACTTCTGGTCAGTCAAATGCATAAGAAAATAAGTCATCACCAAAGAGAGCAATGACGTTGCTAAGGTCAAGAAGTCCCTGACGAAGAATAACAAGAAAAATCATCTACGGCATCCAGCCCAGAAAAAAGCACTTAAAGTTGCTGAAGAGTGGTTGTGTTACAATGCACAGGACTGTGAGAAGGAAAATTCTTGGAATAAAGTTGAAAGTCTTGTTTAATAAGAAGCAGTTGCCTTATGGTGCTGCAGCCAAGGACATGCAATCATATATTGGGGTACTAGCACGTACTAAGGCACCAATATGGAGACCTTCTTGGAAGCAGGTGCCAAAGGATCGTAAAAAAAAAGATTTGGCAGTGTGTCAAGGTATTAAAAATACTGAACCTTCTTTTCTTGATTAATATAAAGACTCCATGTTAATAGACAGGTTTTAATTTGCATTTTATCATTTGTTTAGATGGCATTTGAGGTACCCCCGGAGGTAAGGAGAATGGTCCTATCTTCAGCTTCACAGAACTGGAGAGAATTCAAGAGCAAGCTGACTACACAGTACATCATCCCACATAAGGATGAACCTGAACTGTTAGAGTATCCCCTAGCTGATTACAACTTCATCGAGAAGTCTCATTGGGACATCTTTGTAGCTGATCGATTGTCTGAGGAATTTCAGGTACAGTTTTAGAGTATTTTCATGTTTTCAGAACTTGGATAAATTATAACTACTCATGCTATAACTATAGTGACTTGAGATATGATGGCTACTTTGATGATTTATAGGAAATGCACAAGGTGCAAAAGAGAAAGAGGTCTAAGAACAAGTACCCTCATCGCATGTTGCGTAAGGGATATGCAAATCTGGAGGTTGAATTGGTAGGCATATATAAAGTGATATACTTATATATTTTGCAAGCTGATTTATTGTTAAGGTAATTAAATGGTTACTAATATTTATGTCATTTTGTAGGCTGAAACCAATCCTGATTCGGAAATTGACCGTGCAACAATGTGGATCAAGGCATGGCAAGATAAACACGGTAACTTCAAAGATGGTGAGGTAGAGAAGTGTGCTGCAGACATAGTAAGTAAAGTGTTATACTTGTTTTAGTTTATCAAAGACATTTTCTTACAACCATATTACAAGATATACAACTTTAAATCAAAAACTGATTTAAATTAAAAATCTTTTCTTGTTTTAGGAAAAGCTAAAGGTGCAAGTGAGTGATGGTGAGGTGACAACTTGTGGCACTGATGATGTATTGACAAAGGCTCTAGGTAACCCTAAGCACCATGGAAGAGTGCGTGGTGTGGGGGGTCATGTCAAGCCTGGCATATATTTTAACCTACATAGGCAAAAAAGGAAAACTGTTGAAGATAGAATTAAGGAAGGCGGCAAGAAATTAATAGAGGAGGAGACAGAGAAAATTGTGGCACGAGATAGAGCACATTGGGCTGAAACGATAAGGAAGTTGGAATCAAAACTTGATGGGAAAACCCTTCCCATTGAGTCCCCTCCGGCAGGCCAGAAGGACCTTGGTTCTGGACAAGGTAGTTGCTCCAATTTGTGGGAGAAGAATGCATTACAATAGATTGAGGACATTGCTGTTATCTCAGCAAAGAAGCGGTTACAGTTAGTGGATGACATTGCGGAGGAAGTGGAAGAAGATAAGGTTGTACATGATCCAGTGGAAGAACCAGCTGCTGCAATAGTTCATGAGAAGGCTGTGAGGTTGGTTGAAGTTACATAGCAGGTATATATGCTCTAATCTACTATGCAGATAAATTATTTAAGCTATTTGATGCATGTATTTGATTTGTATATTAATGATCAGTGTTGATATGTCGAGTTGTCCTAGATATATAGTATATTGGTTTATATTGAAATATGTGTTCTTGCATAAAACAGGAACTGAAAGAGTTCGAGTGCAGATTGGCTTTAGGGTCAATCGACAATGTTGCTGCCATTGTTGATGTGGATACTAATTGTGCAAACCAGACACTTCATGGTGTTGCTTTGGGAGAAGGGAATGTGTGAGTGTCGATTCTGCGTCCACTTAATCCTGAAGCTAAGGTTCCATTCCCAGTCAACGATGAGATAGTTACTATCAATGATGCTATTGGGACTTACATTCCTTGGCCGAGGGACCTCATACTTGAATCCCCTCCCCAGACTACGAAGGTAAACTAATTGAAACTGGAACTGAAGCATGCATGTTCTTCCATTGTGTATTTGTTAATAACTTATAATGTTATCATGTAGAAACAGCAGCATTGTGTATGATGACTGTACTATCAGGTGGTGTAATCTGCATGTATATATGGTAAGTTTGGAAAATCAGTCATTCTTAATGAATTATTAGCTTATAAATGTATTCAATATTTATACTAGCTCTTGTCTGTTTTCAAATGTATTAAGGCTGTGTGCTTTTACAGCTACTTGCATGAAGTCTTGAAGAGAGCAAAGATGACACGCATGGTTAGCTTTGTGGACCCTTCACAGATTGGGGCACTTGGAAGTGGAAATGCAACGGAAAGATCGCGTTTTCTAGCAAATAGGTTCACAACTGCAGAGAAGGGCCAGATTTTTTTGTAGCCGTATAATGCAGGGTGAGTGACTTATCTTTAACTTGTCTAATTAATTACTTGAAACATGTCGTTTAATAAGTAATATATATATATAATACAAAAAGTGGAGCTGACTTGGTTTTTTGGTATAACATTATAAGTAACCATTGGATGTTGACTGTTGTCAATCCGAAGGAAGAAACTATCTATTTCATGGATCCAGTGAGGCGTCGACTAGTTGGTGGAGAATGGCAAACTGTTGTGGAAAAGTAAGTTTGCCTAAGTCTCTGATTTTGATAAATTGCTGGAATGATGAGTTTTATGTTGGTTCGTTTGTCGCCGATTGATTAAACTTATTGTTGTCTTCTATTTTATTGTTGAAGTGGGATCAAAATTTACAACGCTTAGAGGAATAGGTCTGGCCGGAAATCAATAGTGTGGCAAAACATGGGGGTATGCTAGTATTCATAATTGTAGGTTCATACCTTGTACATGCTATGGTTAGTGCACTGCTGAGATTTTGTAATGACTGTTTTTAGGGTATTCTGGCACAACAAAATGTGGAGGATTGCGGCATATTCATCATGCGGTACATGAAGGAAATAATTGAGGATAAGAACCTGAGTTTTCCTTCAAAGGTAAACCCTTAAATTTTAGTTCGACAGCTTTATAACTTCATGTTCTTATTAATTGCTTCATGATTTTGTGATGCTTAGATTGTACTATGCTATTATTGTTTCAGTGGCAGCGACGATCCGAATTGATTTACACCCAAAAGGATATTGATGCTGTGAGGTTAGAGTGGGCTAAGTTTATGATGAAGTATCATATTTCCTAGTTATGAGGGTTGGCGAAGGCTGGGCTATTGTTTTGGTATTTTGATCACCCTCCTAGCTGGTTTTAATTAGTTTTTTCTTTAGTTATTAATGTGCATTGGATGCGTTTTATGGACAAGTTTATGTTTTTTGGCTTTATGTATTTATAGGCACTTAGGCATGTTAATTCCTATGTAAATGTTGGGATGAATATTGCTGATAGAATGAAATGGTTTTTGGAATCAAGGATGTGTTGTTCAATTGTACAGAATGTATGTCTTCTCTTCTATCTCAGACAATTCAATTCCAACAGCAAACCATTGTCTAACAAATGAACATGAAGAAAAAAGAGAGAAAAAATTGTTGTCTGAATCATCTATCTAAAATAGTTGTTAAACATATTCAATTGTCTAACAAGATATAACATAACAAAAAAGTAATTGTTTGTTGTCTAATGAAAAGGAAGACCACAGAGCATTAATATGTTCTGTTGTCTGATGAAAAGGAAGACCACAGAGAATTAATATGTTCTGTTGTCTGATGAAAAGGAAGACCACAGAGAATTGAAAAGCTACAATGGTATGACTTGATCAACTAGTACAGCATCTTGGAAAGCCATATGGTTGAAAAGAGACTTTAATGACCCATATAGCAAGCAAGCTGTAGTACAAGAGAAGCTCAGACAAAAGTTTATTTTAGGATGCAATACGGTGAAGCAATGACACACAATGGCTTTAATAGCTTTTCTGTTGTCTGGTTCAAAGTCAGTCAATAGTATTCATTTACTTTGCTGATTTACAAGCTTCATTCAGACAACAGTTTTTTTTTTTTAAAATGTTTTCCAACTGTTCTTTACACGTCCCATCCTTCCATGATCTGCCAACTGAAATTGGTTTGCACAAGAGTGAAGGTACCAACTCTGTTGTTCTTCGTGGTGTTCAGACAACAGACAGGGTAGTAGCTGCTGTTGTACTAAATTTTATCAGACGACAGTTTTCTGGTATTGTCTGATTATGTGTCAGACAACATTGAAATAGACAACAGCTGCTGTTGTATTCTGATTGAATTATTGGCTTAGTGTCTATGTGGGTCAGAGAGATACCCAACATCAGTAAAACCTTCCAAAACATCATTTGTGTTTTAGGGAGGGGATAGACTGCGCTGGTTAGTGTTGACGGCGGTGTCCTTAGTGTATGATGGGTCCGAATCCATCTTCTCTTTGTAAGGATATAAAACAAGCTCATATCAATCATACCTCTCAAGTATCGAAATATATCTTTTAAGCCAGTCCAATAGCGTCAAGTTGACGCATAGTTATATCTAGCTAACAAGTTCACAACAAATGAGATATCCAGTCTTGTGCATTAAGCTAAGTACAATAATGTACCTTTTGCACCTAGGTAGGGCCCTTTTGCACCTAGGTAGGGCACTTTTGCCTCTACCACATCTTCGTCATCATCCTTAGGACAAAATAAATCCCTTTTAGGGTCAAGACTACGGACGACCATGAGTGTGCTTGAAGGCTAGCTTTGTCTTCATTAAAGCGCCTAAGCATCTTTTGGGTATAAGCTGATTGATGGATCAAGATACCATCAACACAGTGCTCAAGTTCTAAACCGAGACAGAACCGTGTTCTCCCAAGATCTTTCATCTCAAACTCAAATTTTAGATGTTCAACGATTTCCCTTAACTCTTTAAGGATTCCAATGACGTTCATGTCATCAACATAAACCACGACAATTGAAAATTCATAACTTGTTTTCTTTATGAAAATGCACAAGCGGCATAGTTCATTGTTAACATATCCCTTCCCAATCAAGTAGTCACTCAGACGGTTATACCACATTTGTTCGGATTGTTTCAATCCATATAATGAGTGTTTCAACCTTATTGCAAACGCGCTCTATGGTCTAGAGCTACTTGATTTGGGTAACTGAAGTACATCTGGGACCTTTATATATATTTTTTGTATCTGGATCCCCATAAAGATACGTAGTGACCACGTCCATAAGCTGCATGTTTAGTTTTTCAGAAACTACCAAACTGATAAAGTAGCAGAACATAATGACGTCCATTATGGGAGAATATGTCGTCTCGTAGTCGATTCCAGGGCGTTGTGAGAAGCCTTGCACCACAAGGTGAGCTAAGTACCTTACAATCTTGTTTTTCTCATTACGCTTTCTAACGAAGACCCATCTATGTCCAACAGGGTTTATTTTAGGTGGTATTAGCATAATAAGCCCAAATACCTTCCTATTTGCTAGATAATCCAACTCTGCCAAGATCGTGTCTTTCCATTTAGGCCATTCTGCTATACGTTGGCATTCAATAATAGATCGTGGTTCGATGCTATTAGACTCAATAATCTCACGCGCAACAGAGTAGGCGAATAAGTCATCAATTATACGGAGTTTCTCTCCCACGTCCCATGTACACTAGTGTAGTTTATAGAGATCTCTACGTTCTCAAGAATAGGTTCTAACATTGAGGCGTCCCCAACGATGTCTCTTGAACATAACCATAATCCAGAATATTCTGATGAGACAGATTTTGAGTGTCGATGATCAAATGATTTGGTTGTGCCATAGTCACTCTCTTTCTATTGGCGAGTATCCTTCAAACCAATCAGCTTCCCGCGCTTCCTCACAGAGCCGGCGGCCTGTAACGCCACATCACTGCCAATAGCGGCAGTAGCGCCATCTTCTGGTGTTTTAGGGGCAGCGCTACGTCCTGAATTCAGGATGTAAATCCATACAGGCATATTTACATCTGCTATGTTCTGAAGCTCAATAATCCTTCGCACTTCAAGTTCAAACTGTGTTGTCAACAAAGTGGAGACAAACTAGGACAATTCCTATAGTTTATATTGAACGTTGATGTTCTTATCTCCACCTAACGAGCAGTAAAGAGATTGTCTGTCAAGGGTTCTAAGTAGCAGACGATCATTGGAGCCTTATATCCAACATATATGGTCATTCATCTCAGTGGACCCATGTTGGTGCGTTGTGGTGGCATAATTCGCACATAAATCGCACACCCAAAAATGCTTAAGTGCGAGATATTAGGCTCGTACTCAATCACTAGCTGTGACGCTAAAATAGGGATTAGGTTGGGTGGTGGTGGGTCATAGACGAATTAGCGTAACTGCATGCAATATTACATACCCCCAAGCAGAAATAGGGAGATTGGTAGCATAACCAATGTCCGGGCTACCACTTGTAGTCGTTTAATAGTGGCTTCCATGAGACTATTTTGGGTGTGTACATGAGGAATATGATGCTCAACATCAATCCCCAAGGACATGCAGTAGTCATCAAAAGTTTTCGATGTAAACTCTCCAACATTGTCAAGTCGAATTGACTTAATATGATGATCTGAGTAGTGATCATGTAGTCGTATGATCTGTGCTATGAGTTTAGCATAAGCAGCATTTTGAGTGGACAATAACGCGACATGTCACCAGTATGTTGACTGAAAGATCCGAAAGTTGGTTGAATTGGTCCACAAATATCCCCTTGGATTCGATGTAAGAACGAAATGAGAATTTGTGTATCCTTTGCACAGGATGGTTTCGGTCTCAATAGGGGCCTTAGAAGTAACCAATGAGGATTTTGGTTAGGCCGGGTGTCACACCCCGAATTTTGAAATAAGGATTCAAATCCGGAACATGACTAATAACAATACAAATAACGTTCTGAATTTTTCTCACAGAAACAACCACACCTTACACCTCTTAATATTACATAAACCAAATCCTCAAGCTACTTATTACAGCACATTCTCACCAAATCAAATTGTAAGCTCAAATGAGTATAATTCTCCTCACAAAAACAAATGCTGTAAATCTAACACTAATACTCTAAACCGCACGATCACTGCCCTGATTCTCCTGACCTGTGAGATTACCCGCTACACAATTTGAATAGTGTACCGGGAATTGCAACAACACAAAACCCGGTAAGCTTTTGACAGCTCGTGAATAAACAAGAAATAACTGTTGATTGATTAAATTGCAATTATTATAACTCAGGTAAACAATCAACACACTCACAAGGTAACTCCAAAAATCACATAAACATAAAAGTAGGTATTTTTCGATACTCTCTTTTGTGTGAATGGTTTGGTAATAAATCACATAGTCACATATTCAAAATACTGATCACAACCAACAAATATTGCATCATTAATATGTGAAATAACATTAAAGCAATGCATGCTTGATTTTCTTTTTACTAACACCTTCACATATTCAAAATATATCATAGATAGATATTTGATCAAAATAACATAAGTCTTTTTAGTGAATTTTCAGATTAACTGGTATCAGATCATAAATCCACGTGTAAGGGTCTATAATACCAAAACACGGGAAAACCGCAGCATACCAAGGACACCTCCAAAGTATGTATACTCAAAGTAAGCACCCTTCTTAAGAGTATAACACGGGAAAACCAGGTTGACTGGTATCAAATCATAAATCCACGTGCTATGGCCATAATCCCAAAGCACGGGTAAGCCGCAGCACACCAAGGACACTACCAAGGCATGTATACTCAAAGTAAGCACCCTTCCTAAGAGTATAATAGTGCACTATCTGAAGGGACTAGAGCCCACAGCTTAACAACCACGAAGCATAACCACGAAGCACAACCACGAAGCATAACCACGAAGCACCACGAAGCTCATTTACCAGTAATTCACTTAAGCACGGGGTTGTTGTAATCACCCGGCTTCATAATTATATTTTTCAGACATAATCAAATTATCACACGCCAATTAACATATATATTTCACGTAAATATATATATACGTAATCATCCGCTCAGGAATGACCACTAATACCAACTATAGTTCAAGCATAAAAACCGTGAAATTCATTTGTATAATAAAATCATTTTACTTACCTATGGACCGTAGTTGATCAAGTCCATATGATTTAAAACAAATATTTATTCCACAAATATTTTCACACAATTACGACAAAAATAAAGAAATTAAATTTATTCGGTTCGTAATATGAACCATGTGAGGTTTACTCACCTCTAATCCAGCTGCGTCTTCTAAAAAGTCGAATATATCAATATTCCGAACGCTCGTCAACTCAAACCGTCAAGTACCTAATCAAGTATGGTCTTTGCTTAGTAAACGAAACACGAAATAACCTTAAACGACGATCCAACGGTCGGATTCTAAAATAAAGACGATCTAACGGTCGGATTCAAAAATAAAGGTGATCCAACGGTCGGATTCGAAAATAAAGACGATCCAACGGTCGGATCGAAATTATATGATGATCCAACGGTCGGATCCTCACGGATCGCCTTAGGATCATCCTCCAAAATTATCACGAAGATCCAACGGTCGGATCTTCCTGAATCGTTCTTATAAACATCTCCACAAAATTTCATGAAAATCCGACGGTCGGATTCTCACGAATCGCCTTCCGAATCACTATTTCACAATTATACGAAGATCCAACGGTCGGATCTTCGCCCGTGACCTCACAAAGTCACCGGGACAGTCATACGATCAACATATTAAAATTTGAAGTAAAACCGATGGTCTGATCTTCACAGATCGTAAACCGAAGATAAAACGTTAAAACGTAAATCCACTATTTATCAACTTTTTCTAAAATAACCTTGTAATATATCAAAACGCTCGTATGGATGCGTAGATCATCGTCCAGATAATATAAACTCAAAATATGGTCCGACGCGCCGCCACAAGCGGTGGTCAGTGGGTGGTCAACACGGCGGTCAACCACCTCCGATGCAAAAGTCGTCAACTACAAACTTCTTCAAAATGAAAGGGTGATCAACTTTCATACCTGGAGCTAAGCCTGGTTCGGCCTAGATCGTCCTAGATAAAGCTTTGAAGTTGGATTAAATCTCGGACGCACGATCATATCCTAGATCAAATCAGGGACGTCGAAAAAGTCAAACCTTGATCTAGCGTTCTACACACAAAATCGTGATGAAAGACTTACATGGGGATGATCAGGGGGAGGAGGAGATCACGAAAATGGGAAGGATCGGCCGAGGGGATGCCGGAAAATAGGGTTTCCATCCGGGTCGGGTTTCGCACGGCTGAGGCTCCTCCGATCCAGCTCTGGGGGCGACGGCGGGGCGAGGCGACTTCACCAGGCCACCGGGCGGCTTGGTCTGAGTGCGGAGAGGGCCGGGTCGTGGCCGGAGGACGCCGGAGGTGGGAGATGGATCCGGGTCGGGTCGGTCGGAACCCGAGGGTTCTGAAGAGAAACCGAAGAGAGAGAACGGAGAGTTCTGGGGGACTATTCCGCAAAAAGGAAAATGTTTCGTCCTTAATGAATAAATCAGAAAATTTCCGCTAGTTATAGAAAATTCTCAATTTTCAAATATTCATAACTTATTCATACGAACTCCGAATATTGCGTTCCATATATGCACGCGATCGTATCGACGAGCTCTACAACTTTCATGAAGGAAGTTTTCCCAAATTCCAAACCTATAAAAAGTCACTTTTTGAGATCCCCTAAATAACGTTCGGTTTCGAAAATAAAATCGTTCGAACTACTTCCACAACTTCTCCAAGCTTCGTACTCGCTCCTAATACCGCGAAATCAATTATAAAAATCCACGGAATTTAATTTGGATTTTTCGGGGTATTACACCGGGGCATCAGAAACGCCATTAAAAGTAAAATGGGTGACTACATTGCCACATATGGTATCACCTCTAGGGATGATGTATGTCGTCCTCTGGTCGGCAGTGGACGATGGTGGCGGTAGTCCCATGTGGTCCAGAAATTAATTTTTGATTCTTGCTTCGTTTGGCTCAAAAGAATAAATGTTCGTGTGAAGTCTTTAATATACAGAGCATCATGTCACGACCATGATGTTCTAGTCGATCATGCCAAAGTCAATATGTGTGTGAATCAAGAGATCTTCACTTATGACATTATTGGATTCAATAGGCCGAATAGTGGTGACATAAAGTCCACTAGATTGACACATGCATAAGGTTCTCTAAGATGCGCTTTCGTCCCCAATCATTAGAGGTGTTGCAAAGGAACTCATTTTCGTTCTCAATATGCGTTTCCACATAGAATCCATTGGCTCGAATATCTTTGAAGCTCAATAAGGTTTGATTAGCCCTAGGAGCGAAGAGAGATTCTGCGAGATTGATCAAGGTGTCATTAGGCAAAAAGAATTGGGTCATTCCATGTCCTTGAACTAAACTCGATGGTCCGGCCATCATAGTCACAGTGTAATATGTAGGCAACATCTCTAAGAATAGTTGCATATGGCGGAGAATAGTGTGTGTAGTTGCACTATCCTCGAGATAATGAAGTTCTCTAGAGTCCATTCGTAAAAGAAAAGCTTCAGAATTAAAATAGAGTCGATAAGAACAGAACTCGAAATTTTATTCATAAGCCAACGGGTTACATTATTGTTTCTTAACCATAAAGAGATCTAATAAAAAAACTAGCTAATGCAAAACAAAGGTTGTCGCTTAACTTCTTTCGATAACTCTAAATTAAGCATGACTAGGAAAGTGAGAAGAGATGTCGGTGGAGCAAAGTACGCTTAAGTACCACTTACTCAACTACTTTCCTACACATCACACTCAAGTTGGATGAGCCTAGTTGAAGGAAAGCTAAAACCAATGGCATCTACTAAATACTATGGCAATTGCTTTATTACATCATCTTGAAAAATAAAGACTTAAACAAAACCGCCGGTCTCTTGATCCAAGCCTGATTTGAAGTATTCCACCCTTAGCTCAAGATCTTCATCTTGATCTTCTTGCTCCATTTAGTGTGCTTTCCTTACTTCACGGTATATCTTGTATTCATTTGCAACATTTTGGCACACGGTGCACACCTTTGCCTAATGTACAAGTGTTCCACATCGAAGACAAGTATCTTTGTGCTCAGGCTCCATTAATTGAGGCATATTAGTAGTGCGATTAGAACAACCCCTATTACTGGTGACACCACCAACATGGCCGGTGTCGTTGCCACCCTCTCTCTTCCCAGGTTGACCTCCTCGGTTCCATGTTTGCTTAATTTGGCTGTTACATTCCTGCGCAAAGGGATTATATGGACCAGAACGTCTGCTCAAGGCGTCCTCCCTTGTCATGCTTTTCAACGATATTCATGGCTCCAATGAGCTCATGAAATCTTGTGATCCGTCTTGCATTGGCATCAATCCAATTGTTCTTAGCAACCATTAGAGCAGAGAAGGGGAAGGTGGGGAGAGTCTTCTCAATCAGTAGTGCACTTGTGATCTTTTTACCACAGAAATCCATAAAGGATTTAATGCGAAGGGCTTCCGAATTGTATTCAAGAATTGACTTGAAATCATAAAAGTAGAGGTTATGTCATCTCACTTCTAAACCCAGAAGTAGGGAGTCATAGACTTCCCAAAGTGCTTTTTGAGTGAGACCCACAGTCTTCAAGGATCTTCTTTATTCAGGTACTCGAGCTGAAAAGATTCATCCACATAACGAGTCATTAGGATGACGACTTTTGCTCTATTTGAGTCCAAAGCTTCAACAACAGCTACTGACAGGACCCGCCCCGGATTTCACCCCGAAATCTGAAGTGGCCCTGCGGGACCCACCTTAGAAGAAATTCTACCAAAAATTTGGCGGAATTTCCCCTAAAAGTAGGCTACCCAAAACCTGTAGGAAAACATTTACACTTCTAAAACACGCATCCAGGAGAATCCTTATTCTCCTGGAACCACCCTGCTCCCCAATTCACAAAACACAAAACTCAATTTGAACAACATTAATCCCACAAGTAATCAGAGCAATACTAATCCACTAGGTAACAAAGATAATAGAAATAGAATAAGTACGCGGAAGCAATGCTGTTGACTATGCCTCAATTTCGCCTGCAAACTGGGCATTTGAAACCGAAGGGCCCAGGGGAAAAGTAATTGAAAAACACGTTAGTGTGAGTGGACAAAAATAAATAAATAAGATGATTTAAATGAAGCAAACTTAAATACTATTTCCACTTATTTAAATTTATAAAACTTCGATGCATGCAACGTTTATAAAACTTTATTTCTTAAAATCAGGAGACTGGAAACTGGAAACTGTAAATCAAACCTATTGTGTATCGTATCATCTGACTAGACCCCGCTAGCCCAGGAATAATATAAAAGTAGGGGAAGAAGATAGCCATACGAATGAGCCTCCCAGGCTCGGGTGATAGCCTCCCAGGCTAAAGTACTCCCATATACTCCCGTTATATACCCACACGCCACTAAGTGTAGCGATTAGGATACTGGGCTTCAGCATTATTGTCACAAAGACAGTAACCAGCGCCACAAAGGCTAACGGGCTTCGGTGATCCCATCACCTCGCCACAAAGGCAGACATATCAATGCTAGCATGATAAATAATCACCCAAAGTATGGCAAAAGAAATCTGAAAACCAAGTAAATCCATAAAGCTTCCCCCAAATTCTCACAGTAAGCCGAAAAATATCATCGACGTGTCCCACACGCCAAAAGTATCTCAAATCAATAGCAGAAAGGCGAGATCAAATTATAAATCGCAATTAAGAAACAAAACCGAAACAAGAACCATCAATAAGGCATCCCCAATGCCAAAACCGAAAGTCGATAAATAAATAATAAAATGATAATAAATCAACGGCGTGTCCCACACGCAAGAATACTCTCGGGTCAATGATGAATAAGCAAGAAAGTTCAATAATGAACTAATATTCCACTTTAAAATAAATACCATGGAAAATACTTTGTTGAAAAACAACATAAATCAAAGTTTTGAATCCGAGCATAACAAAATTAATATCCGAAATTCACAACCGGAATAAATCGTAATCACTTCATGAAAATCATTATTGAAAGCAAATCCGCGAGATAAACCGAAATCAAATTCCGAAATCAATTCATATGCTCGAAAAGTAATATGTTAATTAAATAAAGCATTAATTTAAGAAAATAAACGCATGCATCATTATTTAAAACAAAAGTCCACTCACAGTAGTATTGGGCGACCACGCAAACGAGTTCCTTCATCTAGCCGTAGCTCGCGACATCATCATGTACACAATTATGTCTCCGTAAATGACAATCCAATAAAATACTTACGAACCTAAAATGAAATCTCATCTCCATAACTTCTCGGATTCAATCCAAATCTCCCCCATAACACGAATCCCTCAATTTACATACTCCATAGCGGAAACGAGGGAAATCTGACGGCCGAATTTCCCACAATTCATTCACAAAACTCCGCACTTCGGAAAATCACAACAATTCCAAACTCCTCCAAAAATCACCAAACTTCACCTACAAGCTCTACAACAATTATACAATTTAATGGGCTAAAAATTGGAATTAAAACGTTGCTCTACACACTGCATCCGCCACCCACAGTGGCGGCGGCGCCGCCACCACCACCAGCTCCGATGGCCACCAAATTTAGGCAGCACCACCTACTCATCTAGACCAATAATTCTCTCAACTACATCAAAGCCAGAAAATACCTAGAACTACCTCAACAATTAAGGTGAAGATTATACCCGAAACGTGAACAGTGTCAAGAAATTCAAAGCTTTGATTCGTCGATTTTTCCTTCGATTCGTGGAACAAGGCTTGGAGGAATGCCACCCCTGTTGCCAGACGAGTCGATTAAGTCCAGGAAAGCCGCCATAAATGGCCGAAATCTGGAAAATTGCACACTGCTATAGTAAACTTCAACAGTTCAATTCGTCATTTTCCGGCCACAACGCTGCGTTCCACCACCACAGACGAGTCGAGGACGGAGAGATGAATCGAATGGTGGTTGCAGCTCGCTCCCAGGTGGTCGGACGCGAGCTTGGTGATGATGAACAGTAACTGGAGAAAAGAGAGACAGAGAGGAAACGCAGGGGAGAGAAGAGAGAGAGAAAGAAAGTTACCCGGCCACAGTAGAAAATCGAATTTATACTTTCTACCATCTACAGTAACTTTTGTTTTTCGCTCATAACTATCGCATACGAACTCCGATTTTTACGTATCACATATGCACGCATTCGGTTTAACATCCTCTACGACTTTCATGAAGAACATTTTCTCAAATTTTGACCCGAACAAAAAGTCAACTTTTTGGGCCACTAAAAGTATCGAAACAAAGTAAAAATTGAAAGTAATTGTCGTTTACCGTCCAAATGACTAGTAAACTGGTAAATTGAGGTACGGTGAGCACATCAGTGCTAGGTTCTTGGATCGTTGCTTGGATCTTTTGAGCCTTAAGATGTTGGCCCCATCACGAACCTACTTGTGATATCCTGAGCCAGTTGTCCCCAATGGAGCAAAGTCCAGTTTATTATGGTTACTCATCTTGAAAAAGAACAAGAAAATGAGTTAATTTCTAACAGAAACCGAACCAATTTTCACTGTGGAACCCGAAATAGGCTTGCGGGGCTCACCTTAGGTAAAGTTTTGCCAAAATTTAGCAAAACTTCCCCTAAAAGTGGACTACTCAAATGACAAACCTGGACATAAAACTCAAACCAACATCACACCAACTACTTTTACATTCCATATATATCTATATATATTCATAGTATTCATTCCAGATCATACAACATCTTGGCACGATCATAACTTTCAGACATCCAAGTACTTTACTTAATAACTCACTTAAACAGTTTAGTGATCAGAGCAATCTATGAATTTAAATCGATATCATATACGTGTAGGTTAAACGATAACCTACAGTGAAGATGAAGGTGGTGGACACTCTGCCTCAACACCTACGCACGCTCGACCTCAACTAGTCTGCAAATTGGGCAAGTAAAACTGAAAAGCCTGGAGAAAAGCATTTAAAAATCGTTAGAGTGAGTGGACGAAAATGAATAATTGCAAGTAAAGTAAAAAGAAGAAGTTTAATGCTTTCCCAAATTTTAATCTCTTAAAAACCGGGCATGCAGTTTAATTGGATAAAAAGACTTTTAAGTGAAGTCGTCTCGTAACTGATATCTCAAAATAATACTGTAATCTCATCTCAAAATCAAGTTCAAAAAACTCAGAATTATCATAATCTCAGAAATCTTATTTAAAATGTTTACATGCTAAAATAGGTGATGACTAGAGGGTACTACTGACTAGTCATCTCATATCACCTAGAGGGTACTGCCGACCAGGGACACATCGGAGGGTACGTTGACTGAAATACGAAGAGTGATGGCTAGAGGGTATTGCCAACGAACAATCTCATGTCATATGGAGGGTATTGCCGACCTGATGACGCATCGGAGGGTATTGTCACCCGAAGTAGTTAGTCAGAAGGTACTGCCGGCTAACTATCTCATGTCATCTGGAAGGTGCTGCCGATCGGAATATATATTCTGGAGGGTACTGCTGATCAAAATATTTTATGGAGGGTACTGTTGACCAGACTATTACTTAGAGGGTATTGTCGACCAGGTAATGTGTGAGCCCCCGAAAATTTTGTTTAATTTTTAGAAGGTAATTTTTCGCCAATAAGATTTTTCGCCAGGTGATTTAAGTGAAGAAATTGACCTTGGAGATTAAATCGGTGTCGAGACTTCGATTTGGGCCTTATAATTTAAGTTTGGGCCAGAGTCCTTCGTTTTGGGCCTAGAAGGTTACTAAATCGTCGAAGCAAATTTGAAAGGAAGGTGAATTGAGTTGTAGTGAAGATTTGAATTTTTAGTTTTAAAGAAATTGAGTTTTAGGCCTTGGACGAAGTCAAGAATTAATTTAGGAAGTTTCCGACGAAAAACGAATTAAAGAAAAGTTACGAGCTCAAAACCGAAAGCATTTAGCTAGAGGAGTTTTTTAATTCGTCGGAAGGGAAACATTGGTATTTCACTGACACAAGTATAAATAGAAAGTATCCTAGGAGAAAACCCTAGAATCCCATTATCTTCCGATCTCCTCTCTCGGCCGCATCGCTCTCTCTCTCCCCCGACCTCTCTCTTTCTCGTCCTCCCACTATAGCGCCGGAAAAACCCCATCTCCGGCCACCACCTCGAAAAACCGCCACCTCCAATAGATCCAGCACCCAAAATCCGACCTAAGCCCAAGCCTCACCATCGACATGCACTGCTTCCGGCCTCCACCCGCAACTACCCAAGGCTGCAACACTGCTGCCTCTCAACCTCCATCCATTTCCGGCCTCCTTTTCAATACACCGCCTCCTCCAGTGAGCTCAGAGAGAGCCGACCATCAAGCCCCAAACATCCCATCACCAGAAGAAGTCAAACGCACATCGCCGGAAATAGAGCTCTGCATGCCTTCGTTCTTCAATCTCCAGTCTGAAACGAGCCAAACCACCACCAAACATAGAGTCAACATCTCTCCCTTGACCAAAACCCCATAACCCCGACCTCTAACTCCGACCAGAGCCTCTGCACGCGCTACACGAGCCGGCGGCGGCACGTGAGCCACCACAGCACCGCTGCTCATGGATGCCATATTTCCACACGGTTTCGATTAGGTAATCATCGTACCCTCTTTTGGTTAAAACCCTGAATTTCGATGTGGATTGAGAAACCCTAATCTACTGCCGTTTGATTTGAGGTTTGAGGAGTTCTGCATTTTGGAGGACTTTAGGTTTGTGAAGTTACAGAATTTGGAGTTTTGGAAGAGAGGAGCTGCTGGGTCACTTACGTTGATGTTAAGGAATGGTAAGAAAACTCGAGACTTTGTTTTGGATATGGATTGGTTGAGAATGGATTATTGATCCTATTTTTGCGTACTAGGGAATCTGAAGGATACATGGTGGTAGAGTGCAGCTTCGACGATTCGACTTTTAATTTGGGGAAAAGAAGAATGGTAAGGGGACTGTGCATTCTGGAATCAATATGGTTGTGTGCTATTTGTATTGATAGAAGTTATGCCATTACTGAGTAAACAAAATGAGATATGGTTATGCTGCTTATGTATTAACAGTTATGTTGGAAACTTGGCTTGAATAAGTATGAATCAGCTTATGGAATAGAGGAGAATTGTCTTGAGAATTAAAAGGATGAATTTGTTATCAACGTCGAAATGTAAAATAAGAATGGAATCGGAGGTTTGGTCAAATGCATGAGAAAAGTGGTAAATAAGAATGGACCGGTTTTGATAAGTGAATTAATATGCGGAATGTTCAATTTAAGGTCTGTGAATAGAAACATTCCAAACCTATCATATCCCGGAATTACCGTAAAATGAAATTATTCGGTTTTACGGGAATGGTGGTTGCTATTTATTTGCTTAAGGTTTAAAGACGAAGTAAAAATGTCAACTTGGTTGACCCAAATTACATTAAGGAAACAAGTACGATCACCATATCCCGAATGAGCTTATTATGTTTAGAGGAATGTTCGGGAATGAAAATTTTCATTTGTTTTCTTAAAGTAAAAAGGGTAAAGAAATAAAGGCCAAAGTGCTAAGCATGATCACCATATCCCAAATGGTTCAAACGCAATATCATTTGGATTATTTGGGAATGGATAGTAGATTTTTATGTTAAAGGATAATCCCTTGGACTTTAAGGAAATTAAGTAAATTGTTTGGTTGCTCGGTTAGTTGAGTTATAGTGACGTTAAGTTACTCATTAATTCAATTTTTATTATAAAGGACTCGAGCATGTGCACTTGGATTCGGACAAATGATCGAAAGTCTGGATCGAACCCAAACGCGGACGAGCACTCCATATCCAGGTAGGGTGAGCTGTCCCTTCCTTGTTAGAGGCTTTTCTATATGTGGAATGCTATACTAAGGTAGTATGTTGCCTGCAAGTGCGTTTTTGGTTGTTCATTAGTCGATGCCTCGAGATACCTGTGTTTTCATAACTGATAATTGCTAATTGCGAAAAACTGAGGCTAGACTTGCATGTTGAGATACTGTACCTATTGTACCCATTGTATGTTTGTACTTGTGACCTGAAAGTGAATATGACCTAGACACGTTGATTCCTAGGGATCCCATGGTGTCGATAATCGTGAACCTTCAGATGGGGCTGTGCTCCTATGTTTGTCGAGGAAGGGTGAGTACCGATAGTGAACCAGTCATAGGAGACTCAGGGCCAAGAAATGGACACTTTCGCTTCTTGTAGTCACAAAGACTACAGAGTAGTTGGCCGGTTCTCGAAGGATGACGAACCGGGTCGGTCACTGATTTGTTTTAGTTTAGTCGGCAGGTAAGTATCTCGGAGCTCCAAGTTGTGTGAAGCATACTGCATATGTTTTATAAAAGAGAACAAATGTTTGTGGTTGCCTCTTTTTTTTAAAAGTATTTTCGATAAACGTGCACAATAGTGTGCAGGTTTGAGCACATGGTCGGGGAGCGTACAGGGGAGGCACATGGCTCGGCTTGGCGTATTCTTCTTTGACTTTATTAAAAGAAGGTCTTGGACCCTTAGTGGATTTTGAAGAAACTTATTTATTTACTTTCTCACTAATTTATTTGTTTATTTGTTTCCTACTCGCTCATTTACGAAACTTCGAGAGGCCTGCAACCCTGGGGCGCGTCTCTCATACTGGATGTTACTCAATGATTTATTTTCCAAATTGGGCTCCTATTGTAAGCCCAAATCCTTTAGCCCATTTCAAATTCCGCTTTTGAAAATATGTTGTTCGGTTGCTAGAATGATTTGTCCAAGAAAGTGTTTTGTAAACCAACAATCTAAACCTAAAAGGCCTTGCGATTTCGAGTTGATGAGTTATCTGGATGTCATTCGTGACATGTCAGTTTCTCATTGGCTCGGTCGCGGCGCTGTGGGACCCCTCTCTCAGGTCACCACATAATGCATGCATGCACTAACATAATCATCATCTTTCATATGTATCTCCTCGAATAAACTGAACTCATTAATTCTCTTATAATATTAAGGGCTAAATACTTGTTACTACCATATGGTTTGAGTTCAAAATTAATTCAGTTCCTGAATTTCCAATTTCATCAAAAACACCCCTAAACTATCAAATCTCGTCTAATAGGTAATTCCATGATGGAGGAAATGGAGACGTCAAACAGCTGACATGGCATGCCAACTCAGCAGCTGTGGGGCCCACTTAGAGTGGAAAATTCCAAAATTATCCCCGTCTCCTTTTTAACCCAGTTTACAGCTAGAAATCCTATTATGCGACCTTACTCCTTTCAAAAAAAAAAAAACTTAAATTAGAGAAACCCAGAATCCTAACTCTCTTGCTTTGAAACCGAGCGACACCCAAAAAATTGAGAAGGCTGATTGAGCTGATATGCTAAAAGTAAGCATAGAATTTAACCTATAAAATGTCATCGTTAGTATTGGATAAATAAGGATCGTTCAAATCCGGGGATTGAGGGTGCACCTGTCATTGTAAACGAATAAAGAATTAAAATAAAACAAAGTATAATATTTACAAGTAACGAAATTAAGGGGGGGTTTTAGACTTAGGGTTTTCGAAAATAAAAATAAAAAGAAAGAAAATATACAAACACAAGTACAAGAATGAAACATAAGAAACAAAGATCAAAACCAATTCCATAATCAAATTCGATTCAACCCTACAATTGTTCTTCCAAGTCATGAGAAAGAAGTTGATCATGTGAAACATTCAAAGCAAATGATTTCCCATATTTTACTTTCCTTTACTAATTAATCTAAGTGAAAGCACCTAGATCAATCCTATCAAACATGCAATCAAAGTCTAGAAAGCTAGCTAATCAAAACATGCTCAATGCAATAAACAAGAGAAAGGTTATCAACTTAAGTGCACAACTTAGTATGAAGAAGTTCATCTATTTGCAATCCTTTTCAATTAAATTCGACTTTTGTCCAAAGCCTTTACTACTTTTGATTTAAGTTCACAAAACTATTAGGTGAATCATAAACTTAAATCTAGCATCAATTATATGCAAGCCCTAGATGTTTGGAACCATATAAGATAAACACACAAAAGATATCAATCAAGCAAATTTAATTGAACAAACTCACATAAGCAACTTTAGAATCACAATCATAGGAATCGAAAATTTATTTAATCATAGAAATTAGCTTAAACATTTATCTCAAATGTTAATGTTAACTAGAACAAATCCTACAAATCCAAACAACGAAAAATCAAAAGTGATTACAAGAAACAAGAACGAATTACACCGTGAGTAGAGATGGAGATGGAGGTCTTGAACATTGGACTTGAATTTTGAAAGCAAATCTTCAAGCTTCACGGTTTCAAGGGTGGATGATGGAGGCTTGGTCTTCACGGCTCCTTCTTCTTCTTCTTCCTCTCCTTGCTTGAAAACGCAGAAGATGAACTAGAGAGTGGAGAGGGGGAGAGAGAACTTGACGTTATGAGAGAGTATTTTCTGAATGGGAGAGATCCAACGTCAAGCATATGAGGGAGTATATATAGGGGATGGCAAAGTGTTCTCCAAACTTCATGATTCTTCTATTATTTTCCAAGGAATTATCAGAAAATGCCACATAACTCCAACCAATCACAAATTGTCATGTAAGCCCGGGTGTGTCATCCAACTAATCAAAACTCTCTAAAATAAGTCTATATCCCTTTTAATATATTGTTGCCGAAAATATATAAGGATTTTCTGATTTTCTTCATTATTTTCGGCCAAAATTCCTTTAGGGAATGTAGGGATGAATCCAGACTTGTTTTGAGCATTTTCTTGTTGTCCACACTTCTTCTTTCCTTAAAACTCTCCCTTGAAAATCTCCAAACGTAATCTTTGATTTTCTTCTTGATTATCACGTTACCTCCACCTATTCTCTGTTTGTATTTCACGGCCAAACATATAAATCCTCCAAGAATATCTCTTTGACGTCACAAAACCCTAATTTCAATGGGCTTTTATCCATTTTGCCGAAATCCACAACATTCTAGAAGGATCTTGGGCCTCCTTGCGTCATCTTCAAGCCTTGATGCCTCCTAACGTCATTTCCCTTCATTATTTCGATCATGCTTCTTGGTTGACTTAGGAGTCTTGCTTTGTCAAAGTTTCCTCTTTTGAACCGGATTTCCTGGTTGAAACAGGAAACTTCATCTCTTCATTTCAGCTCATTTATGCAGCCCTTTGTGTCTTGTCTTAACTCCCTTCAACGATTTCTAGCTCATCTTTCCACTTTTGAGCTCATTTCAGCTCGTTTATTCCAAGGACCAGAAAATAGAAACTATTACTAAAAATAGAAACTTTCTAAAAATAAGAAAGGGAAACTTTCCTAAACTAAAATGGAAACTTTCTAAAAATAGGAAATAGAAACTTTCCTAAACTAAAAGGATTTATTTAAGAAAATAACTAAACAAATACGAGGAAATAACAGTTAAAACATCGCATTAAAATGCTCCTATCAAATTCCCCCACACTTAGCTTTTGCTAGTCCCTTACCAAAATCAAAACACAGACACAACTAAGACTCAACAAAAACAAAGAAAAAGGCTCAAATGTTACAACAAACAAAGACTCTATTGCCTTTCAACATTTTGTCTCAGAAATCTCTTACTTTCACAACATCAAGATTAGCACTCAACCAAGAATCAAAGTTTAGGCATTTGAGAGTTAATTAAAACACATAATCCACACGTACACAAGTAGGACTTGGTTGTAACAATGGTGATGGGGTGGAGCTCAGCATGTTTCAGACAAGTATGATTCATATCCTCACAAGGTATATCCACTCTTTCTTCTCTCAGATCAAGGAAATGCTTAAAAGCTTATAATCACTCAATTATATGTGAGAGAACATATTTTAAGGCAATCAAATAGCTCACATATATAAGAAACGAAAAGCACTTTGTGAATATAATAATTTTTTTTTCAAAAGATCTCATGAAAGATATCAACTACTTGCACGAATGGACCCAAGCCATAGGTTCAACTCATATAACTCATCTCCGTAGATCAAATGCTGTCTCATCTTAAGGATAAAAAAAGGCCTTATAAAGGGTTGCAATGGAGCCAAGACTCAAGGTTTTAAGAAACAAAGGGTAAGGAATTTAACAAAGTGTCCTAAAAACCTAGCAGAGCTCATGTAGATGTAGAGAGACTTCTAGAAATCCACCAAGCAAAACGTCACATCCAAAGAGGCAAAATAAAAGGGCCCAATGTCTTCATGTTGGGCCCAAACTTCACTCTAAACTTCCCTTGAACTCTCGTGAATTGGACAAAGACCAAATTTTTCAATAACGGGCCTTCAATTCAAAACAATCTCCAAACTCACCAAGTATGGGGGACTAAAATCCATAAACATATATTTTTTCTTTCTTTTTCTTTTCTAGCCGTACACATTTTTTTTCATTTTTTTTTCATTTTCTTTTTCACGGCTTTCACATAATTTTTTTTTCTTTTCATGGACAAGTCTACCCCTACACTTGAACTTTCACCTCTTCTCAACTTCCATCCTTAACGCCAAACCCATGTAAGTCTCAAAAGATAGCTCTACCAAGTTTTTAGAACAAAGGGTAAAGTTGTAACTATACTAAGGTTCAAGGTTAAGAATATAAAGGGTGATGAAAGAAAAGGCTTAATGTAGGCTCAAAGGGGTTTATCTAAGGGAGTCCCACGACAGGCACAAATGGGGACACAGGCTTATTTGGCAATGGTGGTAGTTCCTCGGGTGTCTCTATCCTTTCCAGAATCAGGGACATGTATTGATAAAAGTCTCAACTAGCACAAGAGTGAATTCTAGCATTCTCTAGTCCATTAAACTTAATCTATGGCAAACAATCAATCAAATGAAACAATAATGAGATCATAAAAACATCGCCAAGAAAATAAGAATATATTTTTCATTTATCACTCTAAGAAAAAGGGACATGGGCTCAAATATCTCACATGGGCTTTCATGAATCAAAACTCATCTTAACATGCTCATATTCTGTACCAAGGTCACGAAATCCATATCCACTACACATGCATATACTTTTCATATATCTCAATTAACCAAATAATACCATTTAAAATCATCACAATATTGTGATCAACTTTTATCCATAATTTCAAAGATATAGAATCATGCTAGACAGTTGAAAGGGCATCATATGACTCAAAAACAAAAGACTAAGACAGACATCAAAAATGTTTTGGACTAGGGCTATTTTCTTTCTCCTTTCGGTAACTCTTTTGGGACGTGACCAGGTAAGGAGGGGACCGATTTTGGCGGAGCTCAGCTCACTTGTTTAGCAAGGGATGAGACCCTTTGCTAGCACTTCTTGGATCCAAACTAGACATTAGACATCACGCCTTAATATATGCGCCTACGATGAAGAAAGTATTTTACCCAAAAATCATTTTGACTCAATAAAAGTAACAAATTTTTTTTTTAAAAAAATTTTTTTTGACATTTTTCGATTTTTTTGTATTTTTCAATATATATGACTCAAGACAAAATTAGAAATCCCTTCCCCCACACTTAAATATTGCATTGTCCTCAATGTAATCAATCATAAGTATGCAATGAAACAATTAAGCATATAGGGATGGAATTTACGAAAATAAATACTAAAACAAAGGAGAAAATTGAAAAAGAAAAGAAATAGGGAAAGAGAAAGCAAATATGCATTTGTAGACTCTTTCATAGCTACTTCTGAATTGGGTTGCCTCCCAAGCAACGCTTAATGTTTATAGTCTTTCAGCCTAAACTTGTACTTCCTTTTAGTCCTCTAGTTGTGGGGCGCTTTGGAGGGGTACAGCCTCCATTTCATGCTCCACAAATGCTTCATAATAAGGCTTAGGCGGTGACCATTCACTTTGAACTCGTTGCTAGTTTGTTCACTCTTTATCTGCACAGCTCCATGAGGAAACACATTAGTACTAGTGAAAGGCCCAATCCAACGAGAATGAAGCTTACCTGGGAAGAGTTTGAGATGAGAATGGAATAGAAGAACTTTCTGGCCCACAACAAAAGTCTTTCCACGAATCATCTTATCATGGAAGGCCTTTGTCTTCTCTTTGTAGAATCTTGCACTGTCGAATGCATCATTCCTTATCTCTTCCAACTCTTGCAATTGTAACTTCCTATGAAGCCCAGCCTCATCAAGGTCCATGTTAAACTGCTTCACAACCCACCAAGCTTTGTACTCTAACTCCACAGGCAAATATCAAGTCTTGCCATATACAATCCGATAGGGTCACATTCCAATGGGAGTTTTGTACGCAGTCCTATAGGCCCACAGAGCATCCTCCAAGCGTAGGGACCAGTCCTTCCTATTGGGGTTCACAGTCTTCTCTAATATCCTCTTGATTTCATGATTTGAGACTTCAGCTTGCCCACTTGTCTAGGGGTGATAAGGCATAGAAACCTTATGTGTAACATCATATTTCCTCAACAAAGCCTCAATCATCCGATTGCAGAAGTAGGATCCACCATCACTAATAAGGACTCTAGGCATTCCAAACCTGCTAAAGATGTTAGATTTGATAAAATCTGCAACAACCTTAGAGTCATTAGTTCGAGTGGCCTTTGCTTCCACCCATTTAGAAACACAGTCCACAGCAAGCAAGATATAGAGAAATCCAAAAGATGAAGGAAAAGGTCCCATGAAATCTATACCCCAGACATCAAATATTTCAACAGTTATGACATTAGATAATGGCATTTGATCTCTAGGACCTAGATTTCCGGTTCTTTGGCATCTATCACAAGTTGAACAATAGCCATATGCATCCCTAAATAACGTTGACCAAAAGCACATAGACTCCAATACCTTAAACGCAGTTTTCTTAGACCCAAAGTGACCCCCACATGCTTTAGAATGGCAAAAAGAAAGTATGGCATTTTGTTCATGTTCAGGTATGCATCTCCTAATCAATTGATCAGAGCAATATTTCCAAAGATAAGGTTCATCCCAAACATATTGTTTAACTGTTTTCTTAAGCCTATCCTTATAAGCACGTGACATGGTATCAGGAATCTTTTTAGAAACAATGTAATTTACAATATCTGCATACCATGGTTCACTTACCTGGATTCCAAAGCGCTGCTCATCTGGAAAGGTCTCCACCAGAGGGAGAGGGTCTTCTGCGTGCACCAAACGGCTCAAGTGGTCAGCTACCACATTCTCACTACTCTTCTTGTCCTTGATCTCCACATTGAATTCTTGTAAGAGTAGGATCCATCTAATAAGCCTTGGTTTCGCCTCCTTCTTGGACATCAAGTACTTGAGAGCTGCATGATCAGTATAAATAATGACTTTAGTACCAAGTAAGTAAGAACAAAATTTCTCAAGTGCAAAAACAACTGCAAGAAGCTCTTTTTCAGTAGTTGAATAATTCAATTGTGCATCATTAAGAGTTCTTGAGGCGTAGTAGATGGCATAGGGTTTCTTGTCCTTTCGTTGCTCTAAAACAGCTCCAACTGCGTACTCAGAGGCATCACACATTAGCTCAAAGGGCAAGGACCAATCTGGAGGTAACATGATTAGGGCAGACGTCAATAGCTCCTTCAGCTTGTCAAAAGCTTCCTGGCACTCCTTGTCAAAGGCAAACGTCACATCCTTCTAGAGTAGGTAGCAGAGAGGTCTTGAAATCATTGAAAAGTCCTTGATAAACCTTCTGTAGAACCCTGCATGACCAAGAAAAGAGCGAACCTCTCTCACAGAAGTGGGAGAGGGTAAGTAACGTACAAGGTCTACCTTAGTTTTGTCTACCTCTATACCCCTAGAAGAGACAATAGGTTCTAGAACTATCCCTTGCCTAACCATAAAATGGCATTTTTCCCAGTTTAACACAAGGTTAGTTTCCATGCAACGTTTTAAGATTAGTTCCAGATTATTAAGACAATCATCAAAACTTTTTCCAAAAACAGAAAAATCATTCATGAATACCTCTATGATTTTCTCAATATAATCTGAAAAAATACTTAGCATACACCTTTGAAAGGTACCTGGTGAGTTCCAGAGTCCAAAAGGCATGCGACGATAGGCAAATGTCCCAAAAGGGCAAGTGAACGTCGTCTTCTCTTGATCTTCATTGGCTATGGCAATCTGATTGTAGCTTGAGTAGCCATCCAAGAAGCAGTAGTAATCATGTCCAGCTAGTCGCTCAAGCATCTGGTCAATGAATGCAAGGGGAAAGTGATCTTTCCTTGTGGTGGCATTGAGCTTTCTGTAGTCAATACAAACTCTATGGCCTATAACTGTCCTCTGGGGCACCAGCTCGTTCTCAGCATTCTTCACAACAGTCACCCCAGACTTCTTGGGCACAACTTGAACTGGGGACACCCATTTGGAATCTGAAATGGGGTAGATCACGCCACAATCTAGGAGTTTGATGACCTCCTTCTTCACAACTTCCATCATTGGAGGGCTGAGACGACGTTGATCCTCTCTAGTGGGTTTGGACCCCTCCTTAAGAAGTATCCTATGGATGCAAGTTGTAGGGCTAATTCCCTTGATATCCGCCAATGTCCATCCTATGGCAGTCTTGTGTTTCTTCAGCATCTCCACCAATCTATCCTCTTGTGAAGACGCAAGTGCAGAGGACACAATCACTGGTAAGGTCTCCTTGTCCCCTAAGTAGACATACTTCAAATGGTCTGGGAGAGGTTTTAGCACAAGTTCTGGGGCCTAGAACACTGAAGGTAAAGTCTTGTTAGCAGATAACTGAATGGACAAGGGTGGAGTAGACTTACCTACGAAGGGTCATGCCTCAAGGAAGGACACGTTTTCAATGATTTTTTCCTCACAAGTGTCCCTTAGCTTATCCTCATGAATTGTGATGCCATTCTTGGTGTACCCCACTCCTTGCTTGAGTGTAGTGACTAAGGTGTCCTCATTCATGATATCAAACATTTTATGCGCAAGATCATCCAAAATATCAATGGAAAAACAATCATGAACATCAAGAGGATACCTCATGGCTTCAAAGATGTTGAAGCCAATAATGTCACCATCAAATTCCATGGTGAGAGATCCAGCGTACACGTCTATCTTTGTCCTAGCTGTCCTTAAGAAAGGGTGTCCCAAAAGTAATGGCGTCAAACTCACAGGAGAGTCCTCCATTTCCAACATGTAGAAGTCAGCTGGAAAGATAAGATGGTTAACCTGCACAAGCACATCTTCCAACAAACCTCTAGGGTATGCATTGGACCTGTTAGCTAACTGAATGATAACATTATCATATTTAAGCTCTCCTAGACCTAGGGTTTCATAAACAGAGTAGGGCATAATATTAACAGATGCTCCTAGGTCTAACATGGCATTCTTAAATCTAGAGTTACCAATAGTGCAGGGAATGGTGAAGCTTCCAGGATCCTTGCATTTGGGAGGGAGCTTCCTCTGAATCAGGGCAGAGACGTTCTCACTTACCTCTAGCTACTACCTCCTTCTCATGGTTTATCCTCCTTGTGGTACACAACTCTTTCAGGAACTTAGCATATTTGGGCACTTGCTTGATGGCCTCAAGGAGGGGTAGATTGGAAAGTTTCCAAGATAGCTTGGTCACTCTCATCCTTCTTTGATTTGGCAAATCTGCGTGGGAATGGCATGCAAGAAGAAGAAGGGTTAGCAATAACCGAATTGGATAAGTCAGAATTGTTACCTTTGTTCTCCGGAATTGCTTTAGGGAGTGGGGACGTCCTTGCCTCTACCCTGGACGTTGCAGGGTCTTTCTGAAGGCCCAACTTGGTGGGCTCTTGCTCTTCCTCAGCTTCAATGTCCACTTGGGCTTCCTTTGATCTCTTAGGTTGATCCAAAAACACTCTTCCACTCCTAGTAGTCACAACAGATGCGTTCTCCACATTACCTTTTGGATTGGGTATTGTGCTGCCACATCTACCTCATCAAGCACAAGGGCTCCGACATCAACTAAAGCATCAAAGGGGCAAGCTCCAATGCTTGCCAGATCATCATAGATGATCATGCAGAATTCCAGGCAAGGGAGAAAATAGGTGGAACTACAAGGTTTAATATCTTTTGTGCAACCTTGTTATGTGTTACTTGGTTGTTAGCTTTAATTTTTTGTTAAAATTATTGCAGCTATTTGAAATGTTTACAATGTTGTAAACATTTGGCTGCTAAGTCTTTTGGAATTTTAAGAAAGTTTCATTTTTTGTAGTACTTTCAAATGTATAAGAAATTGTAACTTTCGGAATGAATGGTGTTTCCTTCGAAGTTGTGAATTTTGCAAAGTTGTTCATACTTGTTGCCTCTAAAAATCACCTCGGCCTAGATAGCTGAGAGATCAAGGAACAAACGTCCTTCTCGATGAATAGATTGCGAGGCATGCCAGCACACGACCAGAAGGCCAAGTGTGCAATTGTAGATGCAGAACATGTGATTCTGACTTATCAAGCAATTGTTGGCCGAGGAAGGAACTGATTCTCGGCCGATGGTTCACTGCCTTTGGATCAAGGACTTGATGGCTGATGGTCAGGTGAATTGGGTGTGGTTGTGAGAGTATGAGTGAATACGAATTGTCTGATTACAGGGCTTAGGTCAATTGGACCCAACTAATAACACGTAATAGTAAAAGTGAACTCGTAACGAATGAAATTCTCAAGATTGATAGCTACAATGTGACTACAAATAGTAAATAACATGATCAAATAGACAAAGCATAAAGGAAATAGAAAGCAAATAAAAGACAAGAATAACGAAACTGAAATCTGGAATGGCTGAAAATTATTAACTATTGTTTGAAGGAAAATAAAGAAAACAATTCAAAATCGATACTAGGCTACAAAAAAGGTAAAGTGACTGAAATTGTAACTAGCAGAGCAAACTAACTAAGGAAACAGATAGAAATTCTACCTGAGTAAATGGTAAAACGAAAACAAGAAAAGCTTGATGGCTTGAGTTTCTGGAGTTATGTGTGTGATGTCTTCTATCGATGCTTCTATTTATATTGGCTATCTTGCAACTTGAACTAATCTTTGACTCTTTGAAGTTGAGTGGAATTCGGCCTCCTCTTGGCTTACTAACTCTATCTTGATTTGGCTCTAATGCTTATCTTCGGCTGACTTGATGTTGGACTCCGTCTTGATTGGCTTTGATGATTATCAATGGCTGAAATTAATCTTGAAGCAAACTATGTTGGATTGAACTCCCCTTATCAGCTGACCTGAACTTCAAGTCGATTGAAATACTAACTCGATCAAATTTCATCTTGATCACTTATCAACCTCTCTATCTATCGACTGCTTTCTTTCTAAGTTGATTCCAAGTTGGAAACTGACTTGAGTGATTTGAACAACTGGCAGATGAGATTTTAAACAGTAAATCTCCTTTTCAATTGATGACTATGGGTCAGTCGATAACCAATGGCCTAACTTTCGAAAGCATCCATCGGCCAAGTTTTTATCCAATTTGTCTCGGACCAAATGAACTGTTTAATTATTCATCGGCCAATATATCTGGCTATCGGCCCAGTTACTTGTTGGGTGGCTCATTGTAACTCAAAACATTCAATAACTATATGCATATTAGCTATGTTTGAGTGGACATGCAAATGCGGGTACAAATATTGCCCCCCCCCCCCCCCCCAAGTTTCTTAAGCATCGGCGAGTGTCATTGAGAAACTTGCCTGCCTAATTGGTACTTTGAAAACTCTCATATTTATGTTCCTCACTAACTTCCTAGTGGCTAGAATATATTTTCTTGGTCGAACAAGCTTTCGGGAAATCGACTTGAGTGTTAAGTCTTCATTCAATAAAATTGGAGAACCAAATTTAATGGCCGAAATCCAAGTTGATAAGTTTGCTTCTATATTCACGCTCTAGTAAGTAAGTAACTGGACAACTTGACCAAATGACATTCGAGTAGGTAAGTGAGTTGTTCGTTAGTAAGCCAACGAACAAACCAATCTAAGTAGGACAACACGGGAATGTATCTTTTGGTAGCCAACAAGTCAACAGATGCATGGAAGCCAATGAATATTAACGTTCAAATCAGCCAATAGAAGAATGAATATGCACATCGGCTAACAAAGGCCAATAAATAACTTACTCGAGTAAGCCGATAGATAGAACTTGAGTTGGCCAACACGTGAGAATGGCTAGTGGAAGCCAACTAGTGAATAATGTTAAGGATTAGCCAACAAATGAAGAACATCACAAGAAAGCTAAATTGTAGCTCATGTTGGCCAATACATGAAGAAATTCAAGTCAGCCAACTAAGGCTAGTTTGGGATTGCTGTGACTTTTAAAAAAAAAACTGATGCTACTGTATTGTGAGAATAATTAGCTGTGAATTAAAACAATTTCATGTTTGGTAAATAATATTTTTAAACGTGCTGTCTGTACGTAAAACAATTGCATAGTGTGTTTTGATCCACAGTAGCTTCTAAAAGCAACCTCTGGGTTGCTTCTAAAATCTGCTGCTGCCAGTGACCTATAACTTTCAGTTAAAGCTGCTTTTTATTTACTTACCAAACACAATAAAATCTAAAATTTTGAACAAAAGCTGTTTTTTTTTTTAAAGCGAAGCAATCCCAAACGAGGACTAAGAGAAGGTCAGCCAACTCAAAGAAAGTTAGCAAACTCATATAACAAAACTGGTAAACCAATAGGACTTCCTCTTATAGCTAAAGGAAGTCCCATTCTATTCTATATTTCCAATGTGGGATACAATACATATATTGCTTCTCTTGAAGCCTCTTGGAGAGCATGGGAGGGTGGCCTCCCTACGAGGTACCGGACGACCTCCACCATAGCGAGGTAGCTCGAGTGTCGGACTACCGGATGCATGTCGTAAGCGGGACTAGCCATGTCGCAGGGCTCACCCAAGAGGTCGTTGCTTATGCTTGGCGGTATGTGATATAGGTGGTATGTACAATCCCCCAAGTCCCCGAGTAAGAGGCGCTTCTTGGTTGGAGAGTTTAAATATGATGCCGCCAAGTATGAGTGATGACTTTGTTGAACGCCATACCCATACTAGTCCCCCAACTCCATAAGTAAGAAGGGACTCTTCGGGTAGGTTGGTGTCGCGGGGGCCTCATCATCGAGCTAGTACCTGCACATAAGATAAGAGTGTACAAATAGCATATTGATTGCACTAGGGCAATCTAAGTGACATATGAGTCAAATGCATCGAGGTGCATGAATGTTTATATGAGATGCATGTTACACATTGTGTGTATGCACGTATTATGTAGTGTTGACTGTTGACATACGACGTATAAGTCGAAAATGTATGTGGTTTTGATACCATATAAAGTGAGTATGATGCATAGATGTGTGATGAACACAATGATATGTACATAATGATATGTCAATGTTGTATGCACGTGATGCACATGTGCTAGAATCGGGAGAGTTGTTACTCGCCGAGTCCCCCAAGTCACGTAGTTAGTAAAACGGAAATTTGGAAGTGACTGCGCTCATGTCGAGCGGGTGATTGGTTGTATGAGTTTTGTCCTATAGTCTTATTAATGGGATGTAAAAGAAATTTAATTGTTGCGATCAACAATATGTGAAAAAATTTAATATTTCCATTAATAGACCATAGCACGAAAAGTATGAGCGTGAAGCTGAATGATAGTCCCGGTCGGGTACTACCGCCACTTGTGATAAGTGGTACGAATAAGTCCCCCAAGTGTAGCGAACGCTCGGGAGGTGAGATGACTGAAAAGCAAGAGATTGGACCTTGGCTCACCCATTGGGTGTACCTCGCTCGGGGCAAGGATTTGGATGCAAGGGACTGGACCTTAGCTTTTGTAAGGGAGCTACCATTTAGGTATCTTGTCGGGATACCTCGCTCGAGTAGAGGATTTAATTGAGAGCTAGGTGTCTCGTACCTGATAGGGTATTACCTTGGGCATCCGATACCCGATGGGGGTGTCTGGCCTTGGGCCTCCGGTACCCGATCAGGGTTGGGCTAACTCATATACCTGGTGGAGTAGATAGGCTCGGGGGCTCATGTACCCGATGAGGTGACTGAGCTCGTGATCTCGGTGTGATTGAGAGCTAGGAGTCTCTTTGACCCGTTGGGATCGAATGAGGGTTTGAGCCTCGTAACCCCGTTGGGTAGGTGAGTGCTTGAGCCTCCTTAACCCAATGAGGTTGAATGAGGGCCAGTAGGCCTCCTTTACCCGGTGGTATGGCCCCGGGTAGAATAATGTTACCCCGTTGGGGTAACCGGTGGCCCTGGGCCCTGGTACCCGGTGGCATGGCCCCTAGTAGAATGATGGGATTGGACCTTGTAACCCCGTTGGGGTACCTCGCCGATTGGAGAGGATTTATGTAAGGATATGACCTTAGCTTACCCCGTTGAGGGTACCTCGCTCGGAGCGAGGATTTTAAGTGCCGCATGTTACACTTATTTATTGTCAGATGTATATATGTAGAAATTTAATTGACGGGCAATTAAATAGAGCATTACGTTAATACATAGGCATAATAGATATGATATCGAAACTATCACATTTTGTAAGCATGCAAAGCATTGCATTAGCTCAAATTTAAAAGTGTAATTGAGAACTTATTTGGAGCCGTGAAGAAATCGTATAAATATTGTAATTGTTTGCAAAAACCAAATCATATTGGAGTTGTCCGATTATGACGCTCTATGTCGGCTAGTGAACGGCGTTTAGCTCTTTTGGCCTTGTTTGTATAGGCAAGTGGCCCGGTTGGCAAGTATACCTCGACGAAAGTAAATAAGAGATTAGCAACTTACTTATATGAGTTAATTGACTAATTTAGACATGATATGCTGTATAACTTTGCTGTAATGTTTGAACAGTTATTGCGTGCACCAACTAAGTAACAACGTAAGTGGTGTTATCAGCATACTAGTGTACGTTGATGATCATGGCTTGGTGGCATGCCAAGTTATATGAGCAATCAATTATCAAAGAGCAATAAAGCAACTCATAAATATCAATGTATATATGGGCATTAGAGCCTTATATTGATCTAGTGAATACAAGGGACACACTATCCCAATATAAAGGTTTGTCTATGTTTCATGGAAGATTACACTGTACGTTTGTTTCCAATATAACATGCATGGCAGTATGGGACCAAAGGTTGATATGGTTGAAATAAATCAATAATTATCATAATACATGTTTTCATATCATAAGGTTGAGGCATGAATTTTGATGCAAGAATTAACTTGGCCCAAAAAACAAAAAATCTTCAATCATCAACCATGCCAGCAATATTAATCAATAAAGCACATTTGTGTGTCAAAACTGTACTGTGTTGAAAGTATATCAACAGGTACATCTAGCATAGTGCAGTTTTTTTTTAGTTTCCCACTTTCCCATACCATCAGCAAATATGTGGAGGTTCTGAACCTCATATATATGCATATATACGATTTGTGAACTACAATTATCGACCACCTTGTTATATAATATGATGTGTGAGGTGGAGTGAACACTGATCTCATATAGGAGCAGACAGAAGCAACCAAACTAGATGAGCCCAAGCATGACTGTATGAGACTCGGCACGTATATATATATACATATATAAGTGGTGCTTATGTTCAACAAGGTAAGAGTAGGAAACACGTCTTTTGAAGTGGCTATTTGCGGTATCGAGACACCCATTGTCTTGGGCTTGCTCTGAGAAGGGGCTGCAAGCTGCGTTTCTGGGTGTGTATTGAGATCTCCCAGACATGAGTTCGATATCTGTTGGAGAACCTCGGGTCCCTTCTTCCCCAAAGCAAGACCCTGGATAACACCGAGTCTATATCATTGGTGGTGAGAAGCTTGGTTCCTGGGTGTACTGAACAACTTTTTTTTTTTGCTGATGATACCGGGAGGTGGTATTGGTCACCGGGATGTGGATACGTCGTCGGGATGTGATGCTGTCACCGGGAGGTTAATTACTATGGTGAGACACCGGCCGGGATGCAGTGACTGGTGAAGGTCACGGGTTGAGATGGATTGTGACCGAGTCGGTGGGGGGCCAAGGGGTGCCGGAGATTTGCTAGATGCTGGATGGGGTCGCCGGGAAGTGACCCAGTACCCGGAGAGATTTTTTTTTTTTAAATCCCAGAGTGTCTCCATGATAGCCAGGCTAGATTGATGATTCCTGACCGAGTTAGCACAGACCCGGAGATGTTGATTGATGTTATGAAGTCTTGGCATGCTGCAGAATGGGTGTTCCAATATCTAGGTGCCCGGAGTAGAATCGTTTGATATCATAGCGGAAGATACACTACGAATCGCAAGTCTCCGGCTGATCGGCTTGCAGACCTGAAAGGATTGAGTTGTGGAGACTTGACTAGTGAGCAGAGGTCTCAACGGTGAAAACTAAGGGGTGATGACCGGGAGGCAGGTACGGTGCGTGTCGTCGAGACTGCGTACCCGGATGGGAGCAGGGGATGTCGGAAAGTCTTTCCAGGTTTGAATCGGGTAGTAGCTACGGCGTTGGCAGGCGAGACCCAGAATCTATGGGTAGGATCCGAGAGTTCCCCGTGGCGGGAACTCGGATGGGATCAGGGGGAAGCCACCGAGAGGGCAAGACGATACCGGTGAAGCCAACGGGTACCGGTGAAGGTCTATGAGGTGCTGCTGCTGCTAGGTTCCAGATTTGTTCACCGAGAACTGAAGTTGTGTCAGTCACCGAGCGAAGGTTGAAATGTGTCGCTGAGATCGGGAGAGGTGATTCACCAAGAGGTGCTCGCGGTAGGTGTGCCAAGTATGCTGCCAGGATGAGGAACTGATATCCTTATGAAGTCTCAGTAGATGAGCAAAGAGTCTTCCATGGACCAAGGTCCACCTGCACCAAGCCGTTACGGTGCGCCTGACCGACACGCGCGGTCACCTAACCGCGTCTGATTTTTTATGGGTACAGTTGAGATACACATGGGAGGCACGTGATTGCAATACAACCCTATAGCCAATCTCAAATCTCTGATCTATCGATCCCTCTCTCTCTCTCATCGTTCTCATTCTGGTGATTGAGGTTGCGAGTTCCGGCAGCGATCGGAGGCACCTGATCGATATCCTTCACCTTCTCATCGTCATCTCGCTCATTGTTATCCTTGCCCCCCCCAATTTGATTCACCTCCCCGATTCAGAAATTAGAAGGTGTTGATACATTGGGGTTTCGAATAAGTCACTCGATTGGCGGCGGCGTCGTATTGGGTTTGGGTAAGCTGCTTTACTTTACTCTCTCAATTACTAGGTGTTCATATATTGGGGTTTCCATTTAGTTCTGTGATTCATCAAGCAGGATAGGTTTTTGTAATTGCTGAATAGGTTTTGTGGTTCATCAATGATTTTTGATTCATCAACCAGAATAGATGAGCTTGAGCAGTGGTTTTGTAAATGCTGACTGGGTTTTGTGATTCTCTCTGAAACCCCCGACTTCTTCAGGATCGGATTTTGATCCTGAAGTTCTCGGGATTTGACTCTGGATTGCTTATTCAATTTGTTGCTCTATTTGTTTGTTTGGTGCGAAAATGTGAGATATTTACTGCTATCCACTGCCAAGGTTACTGGCTTTGTGGAAACAATTGTAGGTGTGAAATTTTCACTTGCCAAATTCCTCAGGAACTAAGTGGAATGTTGAATTCAGTTTACTATGATGGAATTTGTTCTACTGTACGTGGCCGAGGGTCATGATGTGGTGCATGTTAGGTATTTGTGACATGTTTAGGGTTAGGAAAAATTGAGACTTTTGTGTTTTGGGGTTTTATTTTGGTCAGGGTCTGTAAAGTCAACCTTTTTTTACCGTACTCTTGCAAGCACTGAGATATAAAACACCAGTGGCGTTTCCCAGTCAAATTATGTGTGATATGTCAGAAAGGCGCCCTGGGTTTGTTTGGGACCTATCTATCTATCAAGTTTTTAATTTCAGAGGAAGTAGGAAAAGAATGGGGCAAAGCAACCACTAAACCACTGCATTTTTTCTTATAAATTTGAGAATACTTTTTCTGAGGGGTTACATGGATGCATTGCGGTCCTGTTACCTCACAATGGAAACTGCTTTTGTCTTGCATGAAGGGTGAGAGTTAACCCCACTCTTTTCTTTTGCATTTAGTGTCATACCTACTACAGTGCAAAATGCCTTTATTCTAATGATTCATCCATAAAGAGACGATAATTCCTGAGGTTTTTCTATTTACTGCCTTTTGAACAGCTCTGAGCCTCTGATTTTTATGGAATGTATGATGTAATGGATTGCCGTATGATGGAACTGCAGAACTTTGTTCATCGAATTTGCCCATTTTCTCTTTCAAGATGTTCATTTAGTGTCATACCTGCTACTGTGCAAAATGCCTTTATTCTAATGATTCATCCATAAAGAGATGATAATTCCTGAGGTTTTTCTATTTACTGCCTTTTGAACAGCTCTGAGCCTCTGATTTTTATGGAATGTACGATGTAATGGATTGCCGTATGATGGAACTGCAGAACTTTGTTCATCGAATTTGCCCATTTTCTCTTTCAAGATGTTGGTTGAGTTTGTTATTAAATGATAACAGTAATTGGGGTTACAAATATTGTGTTGACTGTTGAAGATGACTGGTAGGTAAAGCATTCATGAGATTGCTTGTTTTCATGCCGCCTCACAAGTATACATTCCTTTTTCTAGTTCTGCATTCCATGAGGGTTGTCTCCAATTTATACTATTTTGTTTACTCAGACACAAACAATCTTGAAGTTTCTCAATTTTTAAATGCAAAAGAGCCAGATGTTTTACCTTTGAAGTGGATTTGCAGGAGTTGTGAAAGCTTGTCTGTACCTGCATATAGCTTCTGGTCTTCTAGTACCAGAAGCCAAGCTGTTTCTGCATTTGGAGGATTTGCTTTATGTGGATAAAGCCAAACCCCATGATCGCAGGACGATGCGTGACTCACCGATTGTGCAAACTAAGTTGAGCAAGTAAGGCTGCATTCTTGTTCTTTGTAGGTACTCTTTCTTGTTTTAGTTATATATGCAGGGGATCTCTGAGCTTTTCCTTTTTAATGATTTCTTCTTTGTTCTTTGGTTGCATTTTGCTGAAGTGATTCTCTCTGTAAATATTCTCATTCTAGCATCTCATATAATTTTATGGATACCTATTCTATATGTTCTAATCTTTTAAGTCTATTTTTCTTGAGACATTTTCATTGACATTTATACTTTAAAGACTACATTGTTAATGTTTTTTTTTTACTGTAGATAGTCATTTGCAGGTTAAAGATTTAACTGAGCAGTTTCCAGCCGCTAGACCCCTTGCTTTGGCACTGAAACAGTTCTTGGCAGATTGTAGTCTGGATCAGTCTTATTCTGGTGGCTTGAGTTCCTACTGTTTGGTGAGTAATGCTGGAACACCTCTCGTCGGGCTTAATGTAATTAAATTATATGAATGCTTAGTTTTTAAATTTAACCATTTTTCAGTGGGGACAAAAATTGTGTCAAAGGTGATATAGATTTTTAAACATTGACTGAACATTATGCCTGATCAAAGTATACTTTTCTTCCTTCCAAAATATGTGTGTGTGTGTGTGTCCACATTATGCTTTAATACTTATTCTTTTGCTGGTCAGTAGTGGACTTGATATATCAACTCATACAATTAGATATGTAGTGTTGCCACAAAAAGGTATCAAAGAATTGAGGGTTTATCTCAGATTTTAGATACCGTGATGCTTCATCAATCACCAATTTTTGACATTTTTTTGCAAGCTAGTCTATTAACAACTTTTGTAGTTGCAAAGAGGGAAATGATACTGCAGCTTGATTTCTATTTTAGTCTCTTGTATTGCTTTACAATTGTGACTGAGGATAGGTTCGCAAAGTTCTGTCCATCTTGAGTTGATTTCAAAGACCAGGAACAAAAGGAACTAAGATTGCTGAAATTCCATTCTTTATGGAACTGATACCCTGTTTGACTTGGCTGTAAATATTATATCACGAGTTTGGGCCACAACCTAAGCATTGTCTTTTTGATACGTACTTATTCAGTTGGGGATAGGGCATATTCTAGTTGGAAAGGATGTTTAAGTTCACATATTCTAGTTGAAAAGCAAATGTAATTGGTAGTTGAAAAAATAAAAATGAAGTTGGGGAGCCAAGTGCTGTGTGTGAATTGGAGAGTTTTTCTTTGGTTTAGAAAGTTGAAGATAAATTAGAACCAGCCCTTGGCTATGCATGAAGTGTCACTTGATTCCCTACTCATTTTTAGGAAGCATGAACGTGTTATATTTTCTGGAGCAATTTAAGTAAGTTGGAGCCTACAGTAATAATGGCTCTACTAACCTGTTGTTCTCTCTTAGTGGAGCATTGTATGATATAGTTTTGCATTTGAAAGTCTGTCAAACTTTGATATTATATTCAGACATATTTTCTGGTAAGAAAAATGCAAAAATTGAACAGGTACTCTATGTTTCTTTAACTTGCTGTTTCACTCTTATTGTAGGTACCACTAATTGTGCGTTTTCCCCAGCATGAGTGTCTTCTTGACCGACCTATCAACCAAGTAATTTCATTTGCCACGTTATATATTTGTCTTGTTAGTATACATGGTTTCTGTTGGATGACAATACATCATACTAGCATTTATTATCTTCTCTTTCGTAGACATAGTAGGATATTTTGTACATTTATAGTTTTTCCATGGATCATCATAATACGATTGTACTGCGGTTTCTAACTCTGTTTTTGTTGTAAAGGGTGTGAAGCTATGTGTTAAAACATGTATTTAACTAAAGAAACAAGAATATGTATTGCATATTTAAAACCTTAATTAAAAATTAGAGAGAATGGAATTTATATCCGTGGTGTCAGCCAATTTCTCTCTGCTGCATATTTTAACTTGTTTCCCGTCTTGCATTGGCCCATGGGCTTTGCTGCCATGGCATAACTGTAGTTGCCTAGGTGAATGCTTGTTTGATTCAATAGTGGGGATTTTTTTCACTAAACAAAAGGGATATTTCAGAACTTTACGCTGTTTTGAACCAGCTTTTGCCACACCAATGTAAGTAAATAGACCAAAATATTAGAGAATGGAATTTATATCCGTGGTGTCAACCAATTTCTCTCTGCTGCATATTTTAACTTGTTTCCCGTCTTGCATTGGCCCATGGGCTTTGCTGCCATGGCATAACTGTAGTTGCCTAGGTGAATGCTTGTTTGATTCAATAGTGGGGATTTTTTTCACTAAACAAAAGGGATATTTCAGAACTTTACGCTGTTTTGAACCAGCTTTTGCCACACCAATGTAAGTAAATAGACCAAAATATAGAAATCCACAATTCTTGTAGTGATAGAGTTTTGATGGGCTGTAGACACCGGGACCAGACTGCTTTTATGGACCCTATCCACCCAAAAGAAATTTCCATGCTCTTGCGAAGCACTGAGTAAAGATTCCAGATATTTTGTGCAATGCTGGAAAGTTCCATGTCCTGATAATTTTTCTCCTGTCTTGTTCTGGTGAATTTCATGTGGCTGGGTTTAGTTTGAAGTTCCATTTCAACTTCAGTACTTTCTGTCCTTTTCTGTTCCACATTTGTGCCAATGATTATTACTAGATTTCTTTTGCTTAACCACTATACTAATGATCTTGCAGGACTTTGGAGACCTTCTGATGAATTTTCTTTATTTTTTTGGGTAAGCCAATTGTTGATAACGATTTCTTCTGGTTTATTAATTTATTTATTTATTTTTCTATCATTCATAGTGCTTTGATTTAGCTTTACACTGATGATAAGCCTACTTTGTTTTTTATAATACAGGCATTAAATGGCTATTGTTTAACATTTGATCTTTTTCTTCCCTAGGAATGTTTTTGATCCTCGGCAAATGCGTATTTCCGTACAGGGAAGTGGCGTTCATATAAAGAGGGAAAGAGGTTGCAGGTAATGATGGCATCCTTTGCTTTCTTATCTGTGCATGACATATGGATTTCTTGACTTCCACTACTTATATCTTGTTCGTTTACTCCATGTAGCATCGACCCCACACATTGATGATCCCCTTTTTTCGACTAATAATGTGGGACGCAATTGCTTTTGGATACATCAATGTATCAAGGTAAACTGTGTTATTTTTTTGGTTGGGTTATCATGATATTTGCTGATCAATTCCGGATTAGTCTGTGCGAAAACATGATGTGTGTTTGAGGGAGAACTACTTAAATAAACAATTGCAGTTGTCTGTAGTCATTACTGATGAATCAGTATATTTACGAGTCCACATGTTGAACTAGGTATCATATATTGAATGTTATCAAATAATGTGAGGATTCTGGAGGATTTTGGCTACTGTTTGCACATGCAAGTGCTAAAAATTTTATTAGTAGGGCTGTAACTTAATATCATCTTTCTGGGTACCGTCCCTAATTGGGTGATTTGTTCCCCGACTCTTTTGAAGATGGGTGCAGTGTGTGCAACAAGGAGGTATATTTTCCTTTGACTCGGTTTCAAGGATGGGGAGGAATACCCCGTCTGGAGACTGGCCCAATTCTTCACATATATGTACATGTATATTTTTATTTTATTTTTTATTATTATATAAAAATTACTAAATACTAATGAAACCCAAGTCTAACACTTTAATTAGCTGCCTTTTCATTTCTCTGTGTCAGTATTTTGATTATCAGATTTATAGAATGAGGGGCGTACACACACACACGACTTCTCACTTAAAGACTATCATTGGCTGATGTAGGCGTTTTCAGAAGCTTATCCTATTTTGGAGAATGAGCTTGCTTCTATTTGACTGATTTCTTAAGAAGGAAATTTATTTGGGCTGTTAAGAGTTCATAGATGCATTAATTGCTGGTGCTTGAGTGTAGTTGCCCTCATTCTCCCTTATTTGTCGAGTGACATTATAACGAAATTTATTTGTGCTGTTAAGAGTTCATAGATGCATTAATTGCTGGTGCTTGAGTGTAGTTGCCCTCATTCTCCCTTATTTGTCGACTGACATTATAACTTCTCTTGTTGCAAATGTAGGTTTTTCACCACTGGGCTTCCTAGTGATGTTGTTGTTGAAGTTGGAGAAATGTCTTTCCATCTTCATAATGTAAGTTCTGTTCCTTTCATGTTTACATTTACATCATTTTGACAGGTATATTTTTGTCACTTGTAGTTACTGGTTATATAGATTGGAATAACTTTTCAACTTCAAACACAGTTAACTAAGAAAATGATCTCTAATTTTATATACACAATGTTATAATGGTGGTTAAAATTTTATTTGGTTGCCAAGTTCACACATTAATTGTCTTCGATGCAGTTTCTTTTGCTCTCAAGAAGTCGAGTCATGGAAAGTTGATTTCAGAAGCATCTGAAGATGGAGATGAAGCATGCAAAATAAACCTCCCTCATATTCCTGGTGAGCTAAAACTTTTGAACTGGTAGCCAAGTTCTGCTATGGGGTGAAACTTGAACTGACTGCTTCAATTGTTGTATGCCTGCGATGTGCTGCTGAGCACCTTGAAAGGACTGAAGAGTGTGGGAGGTAATTTGTCCTTGTCTTCAGAGGAGAGTTGTCTGCCCATCGCTAGCATCATTTTCTGCATTAGTTATATCCAGGTACAATAGTCCTCTCTGTTGTTATTCTTTTTAGCCAGTTCGATGTGTATTATGTCAATGTGTATTGTGTGGGTCTTGCAGAAACTACCTACAAGTAAGCAGTGAAGTTGTACTTTAGTGATGATGAATACTCATACATACAAGTGAATAAAGTTTGTTGCCTATCAGTTGCTGTGTTATTGGAAAGAAATAGAGGTAACTATAGAGATTAGGCTCATTTCCGGCAATGATTCGATTAAGCTTCTGAACTTGTTCGAATATTATGATTCTTGAAGAGAAAAGAATAGGGTTGTTCCACATTCTAAAGATGGGGAACTGAGCTTATTAATAATTTTAGAGAAACCATAAAAAACAAATAAATAAAATAAAATAAAATGAAAAATTTCATTTAGAGTTTGCTATAGGATGCTTCAGATCTAGAGTGGGCATAACAGGTTTTCGGAAGTGATCTTATGGAAACTTTGAAATTATATTTTCACAGACAAGTTTTTCATTATTGCTGGGTAGAATATTCTCTGGTTTATGTCAATTGATAGGTGGACAGGGTATTAAAACCGTTCCTCGATTTAAAATGCAAGCTTAACCAATTAGTTCATTAACTCGAGAGGAAAAATTATGTAATTCCATGAAGTGAAGGAACTCAATTGTCTCGAGAGTGACAATTGGCTATAATGCATTAATTCAATGGTAATTTCTGAGAGACCATTTCTTATTCTAGGAATTAAAATCCCAAAATTGCAGCCTTTTGTCTTGACTGATAATGAATGCATTGAACCAAAAATGTGAATATTTGTATGTGTGATTTAGTAATATGCTAATACTCCTTTCAATTCCTCCGGATCCTCTTCCTTCTCGTCATTTTATTATTTGATGTTAGTATCTGTATACATATGCAGGCTTGAAGAGGATTGAGCTCTGTGCAGTTGGAACCAAAATCGATGATACCAGCTCTGTTGGCATCAAATATGGTCTCGATTATTGTTATTTTCGAGTTCTAGGTATTTAGTATGCTACTAGCTTATGATGTTCGAGCACTAGCTTTTTGTTGATAGTTTGTTACTTTTCTTGCTGTTACTAATGTTCTTGTCTTTGACATGTCTAGCTGCCATATTTTTTTATCGGAATCTTGCTGCCATGTTGAATGGAAATTTTTTGGAGATGTCAGAAATTCCGGAGTTTTAATTTTTGGTGGTTACTGACGATGGCTTGCTGGATACATCTTAGTAAGGGAGCCAAAGGGCAGGTGCATGGGACATGTTCCTGTTTAATTGTTGTTCAAGACCACCTTGATTACAAGCTAAATCCTAGTATGTCCATATATAGAATTTCTTAATCTTGTTGTCAATCTATTCCTTACATGGAAATAGAAATTGTGTGAGAGTTCCTTGGAGAAATCAAGTTTAAATTACTTTCATTGTATAGAACTAGTGTATAAATTACTTTCTGAATATAGATTATGCATAAATTCTACCTAATAGTTTGACCATTGTTGAACTTGCACACATGCAGATAATCTGTAATGCATTTGGTGGTAAAAAAACTTCAATTTTAGTACATGTTACAGATAAAAATTGTCTAAAGATGAAATTGGCTGTTTTCATTATTTTGCTTATTCCAACTTCTAGAAAGTTAGTGCAAGTACTTGACATATCCAAACTAGAGCGTCTATATATGCTGAATATATGATAAACGGGACTAGGCTTCAATCACAACTTGATGCTCAAATCAGACACCCTGACCTGTTTAACATCGTCATCAAATTTCTTGGAAAACTACCACCTTTCATTTCTACTCCAATAGAGCTTTACGTCTGGTCACCATGCCATCTCTTTACAACGTGTTTCAACATCCAAATTCCTGCAATGCTAAAATCAAGAACAAAAAATGGCTTTTAATGCCAGTCTACTAGATTGGAAGAATGTGTGTGGATTGAGTTTGGAATTAGGTATTGGAGAAACAGATGGGTATTTCAGAAGGTTGCGTTTGAAACTTCAATGTTGGGAGTTTCGTCTTATTATAAATTGTTAGATGAAGCGTTCATTGGTCATTAATATGTTTTTTAAGTTCAAGTTGATGACATTGACCTAAGTAATAAGATGTTTTTATTGTATTGTGTGGAATATTGCAATGCAATGGCCAAATAAAGTCCGTGAATGCTAATAAACACAATTTTACAAATTCAGAAACTGCTGAACAGGTCATTTTAATTTCCAGATAGTGATCGCAACTTCCATTTCAGACACCTAATATTTCCAAGAGACTAGTTTTCAAATTCGGAAACTACCAAACAGGTCATTATAGATTCTGAATCGTGATTGCAACTTCCATTTCAATATCATTAGTTGACTTTTTTATCGTCTACATTCTAGTTTCGATAACATACCACATTGGAGGCTACAACTCTAAGTACAAATATAAAATGAAGACAAGTTATTTCAAATTCAAATTCAGCACTTGAGATGATTTCTGCCATAGGTTTAGGAGACAATGTCCGCATATTGTGACAATATATCCAGAAGAATGGGAAAAAACCTAAAGTCAAAGAGCAATGTTGTTTGTGTTCCTCCTAACATCGTTTAAACTTGTGTTCTTTGAGCCGAGCTTAGCATAGGCAAGACATGTATCAAGAAATAACCATAATGCAATGCCTACTTATCCGGTGAAACATAACATAAACTAAATTGGGAAGCATTCACTACACCAAAATTGGTCTTCTACGGCCCACCGTGTGCGCCGTAAAAGCATATTTACGGCACACAAAAACACACTGTAAAAGCTCGCGCCGTAAAAGACCACAGTCTTTTACAGCACGCAAAAATGCATCATAAAAGAACAATTAACACGCCGTAAAAATAGTTCCACAAATTTCATTTAGGTCATTTACGGCCCACATTGCACACCGTAAAATACCTCCTACTAAAGGCGTACACAGCATGCCGTAAAAGAGTAGCTAAACTCTTAGTTAAGGCACACACTGCGTGCCGTAAATGTAGTCTGTTCAAACAAAAAAAAAAACTTTTTGCTCAAATGTCATACTCATATTACCCTCATTATAATTAATTCCATTTACGAAGTAACAATTGGAAATGTATTAGTAGAACTCATTACATCAATCAATTAAACCCATATCCCTAAACTCTAAACATATTTGAAAATACGTAACTACAACAGAGGAATTTAAGCTAGTTCAGCGTTAGAATATGTCTGCTTTTGGTTTCCTAGCTTTCAATATGCTTCTGTTTCCATTACCAAGTCCTTTCCTTCTCTCTGAGCTTTTTATTCTCGTCACTCAACTTATAGCTAGCATTGAGCTTTCATCTAACCTGTCAATTAGAAACAGGCAGCTTCTATCAACATACTTTTAAATCAACACTCCAATCACATATACAAAGTTTGAAACTAGATAAACAAAATTCCATGTCCAACTAGCAACTTAATACTAAGAAGCCAAAACATTAATAAAAACAGCAAACTACATACCTATCAGTGATATACTCTAGCAGCTCATCCAAGATAAAGTCCTCAACATTCACATCGACCAAATTACCACATCTATTAGAGGACACAAAAAACATGTTCTCGTATCAAGAAAAATGTGGCCTCTTTTTCCTCAAAGGACACAAAAAATTGTGTCCTAGAACTGAAAAAAAGGTAGTCATCTTTCCTCTACAATGACACACAAACCGTGTCCTTAAAAGTTGAAACCAAGAAAAAGATAATCAGATCTTAAGCCAAAAGAAACCAAGAAAAAGATAATCAGATCTTAAGCCAAAAGAAACCAAGAAAAAGATAATCAGATCTTAAGCCAAAAGAAACCAAGAAAAAGATAATCAGATCTTAAGCCAAAAGAAACCAAGAAAAAGATAATCAGATCTTAAGCCAAAAGAAACCAAGAAAAAGATAATCAGATCTTAAGCCAAAAGAAACCAAGAAAAAGATAATCAGATCTTAAGCCTCATATTTGAAGCAACAAATTGAAGTAGATTATCAAAATTAAAAGATCTTTGATATTACCTTCCTTCTATGTCTTAGAAATTTCTCCAGCAGAAAGTGTGCTTCCTAGTCCAGCGGATCATTCCCAGGTCAAACATAAGCATCTTTGATAGGCAAATAGCTATTCACCAATGTCTTAATCTCATACGTGTGTGTGTGTGTGTGTGTGTGTGTGTGTGTGTGTGGTTCAGTCCCAATCAATTCGTGAAACGCTATAAAAAGTTTGAAACACTATAATAAGTTTGCAACTAAGTTAAGTTCACATAAAAGTTGACATAAAACTATCATTGAAGATATACCTCTTAGATAATTATATTCATTAACAGATAAACAAGAGATTAAAATGACAGAACAAAGTGTACCAAAAGCCAAGTGTATTTTTTTACCTAATTCTGGATTGTTAAATTTTTTTTTTCCTGTAACAATAAGCAGAACTGACAAAACCACATATTAAAAATCAAGCTGGCACTACAGCGAAAGCTGAAACCTAAACTTGCCACTTTAGGCAATGCCTATGTAATCACATACTCTACTCCTTAGGCCTTCTCAAATTATAAACAATTCATCTTCTTCACTCAACTAAATATCAATAACAAAATTTAAATTCACAAAAATTTGCACTATCAAACCTGTATAGCTAGAGCATCCATGTCAGCTCGGATTGCACTTCAGCCATTTTCATGACCATATTCCTCTGTCTCTTTCTACTATTTGTGGCATCAAATATTCCTACCTATAGTTAAATTAGGTTCTTAGCAAGAAAATATTAGTCAGATACCAACAATGATCAAAATGACTTGGAAAAGTACTTACCTGGTCACCTTCCTGCATCCAAGAAACCATGTCATCAAATGCTAAGGCCGCTACCTATGTACAAAGAAGAAGGTTAATATTGTGTCAAACATTATTTTCAAATTTTTATTGACTAATATTATATTCACTTAAGAAACAACCACTCCTGATTTTTGATTTCATAAGATCTAAAATAAAAACAGCATCATAGTTATCACTGTGGGATCTTTCTTAAATGAGAATTTCTAAAATACTGAAGGGACTTTTGCTTAGGTTGAATAAATGTTCAATTTAATTTGAGTACTACTTTGGTGCAGATGTTGCCTGAAATAAATGACCTGATTTCAGCTCATCCCATAGTATGCCAATCTTTCACAACGTTCATTCCCTATTGAAAAATAAAACCCAACAATAAATCAGTATACACCTCACATCTGATTTATATCCACTAATTCTATTCTAGAATTGAAACAACACCTAAGATAAAAGGTCAGGCTTTCTAGGTTCCTGTGACTTTTCTATTAGCTGGTTTTCCTTTGTAATCCACTATCCCATCTTTGGTGTATACATCATGGACAATTAGAGAACCAGCTCAAAGTTTCAAGGAGCTAAACAGAGCAAAAGAATAGAGAGAGATGAGAACCTATAACTTTGCTAAATCTGCTGCTACCCATAGTGCTAGGCTTCTGAGTCTGAAGAATCAAAATAATTCCCACCTTCTATGTTTTTGCTGTCCTCCTCCTCATCTTCTTCTTCACTGTCAATGTACAAACTGCGATCCGACACCAAGTGCTTCATCTCTTTATTCAAATGCATAAAAAAAAAAAATTGAACAATCCAGAATTAGGTAAAAAAATCCACCCACCTAATAACCTTTCTCTCCCTGTCCAATGTCTCTGTCTCTTGTTGTAGCTGCTTCCTTTTCCCTTTGATCATTTTCTGTGTGTTTTCTTTAGGCCAATATGTAAGTTTCTATTCATGCAGCAAATTACAACCTGCAAATAAATGCGCACACAGTAACCAAGTGCACCAAAAGCCAAACTCCTGCAGCCCAAACAAGATTCCAAACACGCAATTTACCACTAGAATCTGATTAGAAGGACACAATACTAAACAGAGATTCAATATCAAAAGTAAAAGCTCAAGTAATTCCATCACCCACTGTAAATATACAACTAAATTGCAGGCAAAACCAAACCTAAAATTAGTCAGAAATCAAACACTAGACAAATGAATATTAGAAAATTACCTTTTCAGAGTAGCAAGAATAAGATGACAAAGTGGTGTTTGGGTATATGGTTATAGATAAGGGTTTATGGTGACAGAAAGGGAAGGGAGAGAATGGGATAGAAGGCGAAGAGGAAGACAGAAGACCGTGGTGAAGGTGGAGGAATGAATCGGGAGCTGACCGATAGCGATAGAGGGAAGCGAGTCAGCTTCGCCGTGGTCAGCGAGAGCTGTGCAAGCTCTTTGGATTTTATTGACCAGCGAGATCAGGTTCTCCATACCCAAGACTCAGCAGTGGCGAAGGAAGCTACGGCGAGGTGGGAGTCAAGTCGAGTGAAATCCGATACCCCCAATTTGGTATGCAGATGAGGAAGAGATGACAGAGAAATTTACCCACTGCAATTGCTGGAGGATAGGCTTTTGCTTCAATAGCAACTGGTGTTTTTGGCCATGTGGGTAAGGATGAAGAGGGAAATTTCGCGAGAGAGGCGGCGAGCTGCGAGTTTGGGCGTCTGAAAGAAGAGAGAGGTTTTGTTTTTAATGTTTCCTTTCCAAAAAGAAAAAAAAAAGTGAGAAGTTTGAGTTTTGGCAAAAAAAATTGAGCGGGCAACACAATTATTGAGGTGTTAATAGCTCAACGCCATTTACGGCGCGCAACTAATGCACTGAGGTATTCTCATTTATGGCACACAATAAAAGAATACCGTAAATACCTCTACATAATACTACATTTACGGCATGCAATCAATGCAAGCCGTAAATAACTCAAGACAATATCTCATTTACGGCGCACTTTTGATGCACGCCGTAAATACCTCTATGTAATACTACATTTATGGCATGCTTTAAATGCACGCCGTAAATGACCAATTTTTACGGCACACATGTATGCACGCCGTAAATTTTAGGCGGTAAAAGCCTAGATTTGGTGTAGTGATTATTGCTAGAGAGAATTATGGTGTTTTACCATAAACTAAATTGGCATCACTAAAAGCCCAAGGGGGTCAACGATTAGCATCATTAGAAGTGTTGTCATATAAAAGTGCCAGAATCAACCCTTCAAATGGCCATTACAACCCCAGATGCAAAACATCAATTCAATTCAAAATATGAGAAACCAAAATTTAAATATTATCCATAATTGATTTAAAACTGAGAAGAAATTTTTAACCATTTTTGCTTTTGATGAAACACCGACATAATCTTGAGACCAAGCAACTTTCAATTCCTTGGGCCTAGAATGCCATCATTGGTGGGGGAACAAATTGTGCCATTCCTTTCCCTTGTAGTTGTCGTCCAACCTGTTAACAGAACAGCACTGCTAGGCAGCCTACCAAAAACATTAGTATTCTTGCCCTCACTCTCCCCCTCCTTAACCTGTGAATAAAAGAAACTAAAAAGAAGCACCAGAGCAATTTCAGAATTAGGGAGCCCAACAGGCAATCACATAATAATTTTAGCACCATTCTAAGAAAGAAGCAAATACCATCAAATTAAGAAAGACTATCAATCTATAGCATCCCTGAGATGTTTAACAATGCAGAATTAAGCATAAGAGTGAAGGTTTAAAGGAGGGTCTTCTATAAAACTGAGGTTGCAAGAGAGATATAGAAGGCAGAGATATTTCAAAGAGGGTGCTCGGCTCAGTGGATAGATTCATGCATATTGCAAAAATAGCTTAGAAATTAATTAAATTTTGATCTCAATACTATATATTATTCACTAAAGAAAGCACATTAACATCACATTATCACTAAACAAAAAATAATAACATAGTTGAAGGTTTCTCAAGAGCCGAGTGCTTGTATTACATATCAAACCTCTTCAACAGTGCCCATGTGCTCGTTCAACAGCTCATCTTCAATAATGGGCTCCAAGTGCTTGCTCAAAAGCTAGCTGAGAAAAGACAAGAAAGTAAACACACAACTCCTAAAAATTGGGTGAACGAATAGAACTCAAAGAAACGGTACTTTATTGAATAGAAAATCAAGATGAAGTGATTGACCGGGACGGCTAGAAGACTCAGCTCTAATTACCATCCAACAAGAAAAGGAGGCCAAAGCCTTTTTTGACAAAGTTATGCAAGTTCAAGCCACTTTAAACATGTCATCTGTCAGTCTCTTGCCTGTGAGCATCTCAAATAGCAGGATTCCATAGCTATAGATATCACCACTTGTTCACACCTCCATTCCTATGCCACATTCTGAACTTCATTTCCAAATGTACAGAAGAATAAGCATGTAGCCTATAAACTATCATGTATGTGTGCATCCCAACCTAAAGTCTTCCTCTCTTAATGATTACACTTGGCTAAATCTAGGACCAAGACAAACATATATGCATTCTTGATCACATTCTAGATCAGTAGATCACTTCTAGCATATTTATGTATGTAACATGAAAAAGAAAAAGAAAAAAATCCAATGTGAAACGTTGTAGAGAAAGATGATACTGAATGAAACAAGAAAAAGATGCATCGTATCAGCTTTAAAAACAACCCACTTTAATAGTTCTAGCAAGTTTTAACAACAGAACCGCAAAATAGTTCGTCTTACAAATAGGGATGTTCATAAGAAGTCTCATAAACACACTGGGCTCCTCCCCAACCTACTATGAAACATCTCACTCTCTTCTAATAGCTTCTATCAAAATCAGACCCTCAAAATCCATAGACACAACTGCAATCCACCATTTCAGGTTATTAGAAGAAAAAAGAATCTCAAACTTACCTCTTCGAGACTTCCAGCTACACTCTATTGCCAAGTGCAATGACTACTTTCCTCGAGATAACTTCAGTTTTCCACGGCCTTAGATCACAAAAAGAAAAAAGAAATCAAATATAAATTAGTAAATGGAACTATAAATCTAAATATACCCACCTAGATTGAACCAGACCTAACAAATTCCATTCGAATTCAACAAAACTGATAGCCGGATAGCAAAGCAGAAATCCTTTAACTTTAACCTGGATTGAATCGGGCATGCAAAGAGGTTTCTGGTTTGTGTATGAGTCGAGGGGGATTTCGTGGCATGAGGATAAAGAGTGTCTCGCCTCTAGTATGTGATTGAGAAATGAAAGGATGAATTAGATGTGAAGTGGTGAGGTTTCCAAACAGAGATTGTTTGCAATTGGGAGGGCGTTTAGGTCGGGAAGAAGAAGAGTACAAGACATCAACAAAGTCAAAATTGGAAGAAAAAAATAAATAAACCCGGTCTAAGTCTTTCTATCCCAAAAGTTTTGGCGGAAAAATTGAAATATCCCCAAAATTTAATTTAAAATTCTGCCGCTCTAAAGTCCAAAATTTTAGATTTCTCATTGAAGTAAAAAAAAAAAACCTTTAATTAACCTAACCCCAAATTACAAATGGCAAGAATGTCAAAGGATTATGGATTTGAGACACCGACCATTAGATGTAAGGAGTACATTGTTTTAGGTTTTAGGTTCAAAAATTCAGCCAATTCCGTCATAGTTTTGACGTCGATTCACTCGACCAGTCGATTAAGGCTTGATAACTCTATTTTTTTTACAAGCTTCAAAGGGAAGGCAAAGTCGGATAGTATACTTGAGAAACCGATCTTTAGATGTGACAAGTACATTATTTTAGGATTCGGGTTCAGAATTCAGAAAATCTGTCATCGTTGTGATATTGATCGACTCGGTCAAACGATTAAGGCTTAATAACACAATTTTTGTTCACTACAAGCTTCAAAGGGCAAGGTTGTCATGGGAGCTTACACTTGAGAAACATTCTGTTAGATGTGTCAAGTACATTATTTTAGGCTCCAGGTCCAAAATTCAGGAAAATCCGTCATCGTTATGATTTGGATCGGCTCGATCAGAGGATTAAGGCTTAATAACCCTATTTTTGTTCACTACAACCTTCCAAGGGCAAGGTCGTCATGGGATCGTACACTTGAGAATCATTCCGTCAGATGTGCCAAGTACATTATTTTAGGATTCAAATCCAAAATTTGGAAAAATCGGTCATCGATAAGATGTCGATCGGCTCGGTCAAACCACTAAAGCTTAATAACCCTCTTTTTTCTCTATACAACCTTCCAAGGGCAAGGCCGTCATTAGATCATACACTTGAGAATCCTTCCGTCATATATGGCAAGTAGATTATTTTAAGATTCGGGTCCGAAATTGGAAAAAAATTTGTTATCGTTCGGATGTCGATGGGCTAGGTTAAACGACTAGGGGTTAATAACCCAATTTTTTCCCTATCCAACCTTCAAAGGGCAAGGTCGTCATCTGATCGTCCATTTGAGAATCGTTCCGTCTGATATCCCAAATACAATATTTTAGGATTCCAGTCCAAAAGTCGGCGAAATCCATCATAGATAGAATGTCGATCGGCTAGGTCAAACGACTGAGACTTAATAACCTATTTTTTATCTATAGAACCTTCAAAGGGCAAGTTTGTCACTAGATTGTCCACTTGAGAATCCTTCCGTTAGATGTCCCAAGTACAATATTTTCAGATTTCAGTCAAAAATTTAGAAAAATCCGTTATCGATAGGAAGTCGATCGAGTCAGTCAAACGACTAGGGCTTAATGACCCAACTTTTTCCCCATACAACCTTCCAAGGGCAAGGTCGTCATCGAATCGTCCACTTCATAATCCTTCTCTCAGATGTCCCAAGTACAATATTTTAGGATTTCAGTAAAAAAATTTAGAAAAAATCTGTCATCGATAGTATGGCCATCAGGTCGGTCAAGCGACTAAGGGTAAATAACCCTATTTTTTTATCTATACAACCTTCCAAGGGTAAGGTCGTCATCGGATCGTATACTTGAGAATCCTTCCATCTGATATGCCAAGTGCATTATTTTAGGCTTCAGTACCAAAATTTGGAAAAATCTGTCATCGATAGGATGTCGATCGGCCTGGTCAAATGACTAAGGCTTAATAATCCTATTTTTTCTCTATACGACCCTCCAAGAGCAAGGCCGTCATCAGATCGTACCCTTGATAATCCTTCTGTTATATGTGGCAAGTACATTATTTTATGCTTCAGTTCCAAGATTCGGAAAAATCCGTCATTGATAGGATGTCGATCGGCCTGGTCAAACGACTAAGGCTTAATAACCCTATTTTTTTTGTATACAACCTTCCAAGGGAAATGCCATCATCAAATAGTACAGTAGAGAATCCTTCCATCAAATATGTCAAGTACATTATTTTAGGCTTCGGTTCCAAAATTTGAAAAAATCTGTCATCGAGAGGATGTCGATCAGCCTGGTCAACGACTAAGGCTTAATAACCCTATTTTTTCTCTATACAATTCTCCAAGGGCAAGGCCGTCATCAGATCGTACACTTGAGAATCCTTCCGTCAGATGTGGCAAGCACATTATTTTAAGTTTCGGTTCCAAAATTCAGAAAAAATCAGTCATCAATAGGATCTCGAAAGGCTCAGTCAAACAACTAAGAGTTAATAACCCTATTTTTTTTATCTATACAACCTGCAAAGGGCAAGGGCGTCATTGGATCATACACTTGAGAATCCTTCCGTCAGATGTGGCAAGCACATTAATTTAGGCTTCGGCTCCAAAATTCAGAAAAATCTGTCATCGATAGGATATTGATAGGATTAGTCAAACAATATATTATGACTTAATAACCCTATTTTTTCTTTATACAACCTTTCAATGGCAAGACCATCATCAGATTGAGCATTTGAAAATCATTCCGTCAGATGTGGCAAGCACATTAATTTAGGCTTCGGCTCCAAAATTCAGAAAAATCTGTCATCGATAGGATATTGATAGGATTAGTCAAACAATATATTATGACTTAATAACCCTATTTTTTTTTTATACAACCTTTCAATGGCAAGACCATCATCAGATTGAGCATTTGAAAATCATTCCGTCATATGTGCCAAATACATTATTTTAGGGTTAGGTTCCAAAATTCAGAAAAATTCGTCATCGATAGGATTTCGAGGCTTGGTCAAACGACTAATGCTTAATAACCCTATGTTCTCTATACAACCTTCCAAGGGCAAGGTCGTCATCAAATAGTACATTAGAGAATCATTCCGTCAGATGTGTCAAATACATTATTTTAGGCTTCGGTTTCAAAATTCTGAAAAATCCGCCATCGATAGGATGTCGATCGACCTGGTGAAACGACTGAAGATTAATAACTCTATTCTCTCTATACAACCCTCCAAGGGCAAGGCCATCATCAGATCGTAAACTTGAGAATCCTTCCGTCAGATGTGCCAAGTACATTATTTTAGGCTCCAATTCCAAAATTCAGAAAAATCCGTCATCGATAGGATGTCGATCGGTGTACTCAAACCACTAAGGCTTAATAACCCAATTTTTTCTCTATACAGTCTTCCAAGGGCAAGGCTGTCATCATATATTACACTAGAGAATCCTTCCGTCAAATGTGTCAAGTACATTATTTTAGGCTTCAGTTCCAAAATTCAGAAAAAATCCGTCATCGATAGGATGTCGATCGGCTTGGTCAAACGACTAAAGCTTAATAACCCTATTTTTTCTCTTTCAACCTTGCAAGGGAAATGCTGTCATCTTTCCATACACTTGAGAATCCTTCCGTCAGATGTGGCAAATACATTATGTTAGGCTTCGGTTCCAAAATTCGGAAAAATCCATCATCTATAGGATGTCGGTCGCCTAGGTCAAACGACTAAGACTTAATAACCCTATTTTTTATCTATACAACCTTCAAAGGGCAAGGGCGTCATTGGATCATACACTTGAGAATCCTTCTGTCAGATGTGGCACGTACATTATTTTAGAGTTCAATTCAAAATTCAGAAAAATTGGTCATCAATAGGATGTCGATCGGCTCGGTCAAACGATTAAGGCTTAATAACTCTAAATTTTGCTACACAACCTTTCAAGGGCAAGGTCGTAATTGGATCGTCCACTTGAGAATCCTTTCGTCAGATGTGGCAAGTATATTCTTTTAAACTTCAAGTCAAAAATTCGGCAATATCCTTCATCAATAGCATGTCGATCAGCTTGGTCAAAGGATTAGGGGTTAATAACCCTTTTTTTTTTCACTACAAGCTTCAAAGGGCAAGGGTGTCATTCGATCATACACATGAGAATCCTTCCGTCAGATGTGGTACGAACATTATTTTAGACTTCGGTTTCAAAATTCAGAAAAATCCATCATTAATAGGATGTCGATCGGCTTCGTCAAATGACTGAGGCTTAATAACCCTATTTTCTCTATACAACATTCCAAGGGCAAGGCCGTCATCGGACCGTCCACCTGAGAATCATTCCGTGAGATGTCCCAAGTACAATATTTTGGATTCCAGTGCAAAATTCGGCAAAATCCATCATCGATAGGATGTCGACGGGCTAGGTCAAACGACTAGGGGTTAATAACCCAATTTTTTCCCTATACAACCTTCAAAGGGCAAGGGCGTCATTGGATCATACACTTGAGAATCCTTCCGTCAGATGTGGTACGTACATTATTTTAGACTTCGGTTTCAAAATAAGAAAAATCTGTCATCAATAGGATGTCGATCTCCTCGGTCAAACGACTAAGGCTTAATAACCCTATTTTCTCTATACAACATTCCAAGGGCAAGGCCGTCATCGGATCGTCCACCTGAGAATCATTCCGTGAGATGTCCCAAGTACAATATTTTTGGATTCCAGTGCAAAATTCGGCAAAATCCATCATCGATAAGATGTCGATCGGTTAGGTCAAACGACTAAGACTTAATAATCCTATTTTTTGTCTACACAACCTTCAAAGGGCAAGGTCGTCACTGGATTGCCCACTTGAGAATCCTTCCGTCAGATGTCCCAAGTATAATATTTTAGGATTCCAGTACAAAATTCGGCAAAATACATCATCAATAGGATGTCGATCGGTTAGGTCAAACGACTAATGCTTAATAACCCTAAATTTTGCTACACAACCTTTCAAGGGCAAGGTCGTAATTGGATCGTCCACTTGAGAATCCTTTCGTCAGATGTGGCAAGTATATTCTTTTAAGCTTCAAGTCAAAAATTCGGCAATATCCTTCATCAATAGCATGTCGATCAGCTTGGTCAAAGGATTAGGGGTTAATAACCTTTTTTTTTTTTTTCACTAAAAGCTTCAAAGGGCAAGGGTGTCATTGGATCATACACATGAGAATCCTTCCGTCAGATGTGGTACGAACATTATTTTAGGTTTCGGTTTCAAAATTCAGAAAAATCCATCATCAATAGGATGTCGATCGGCTCCGTCAAATGACTAAGGCTTAATAACCCTATTTTCTCTATACAACATTCCAAGGGCAAGGCCGTCATTGGATCCTACCCTTCAGAATCCTTCCGTCAGATGTGGCAAGTACATCATTTTAGGCTTCATATTAAAAATTCGGCAAAATCCATCATCGATAGGATGTCGTTGGGCTAGGTCAAACGATTAGGGGTTAATAACCCAATTTTTTCCCTATACAACCTTCAAAGGGCAAGGTTGTCATCGGATCGTCCACTTGACAATCCTTCCGTCAGATGTCCCAAGTAAAATATTTTAGGATTCCAGTCCAAAATTCGGCAAAATCCATCATCTATAGGATGTCGGTCGCCTAGGTCAAACGACTAAGACTTAATAACCCTATTTTTTTATCTATACAACCTTCAAAGGGCAAGGGCGTCATTGGATCATACACTTGAGAATCCTTCCGTCAGATGTGGTACGTACATTATTTTAGACTTCGGTTTCAAAATTAAGAAAAATCTGTCATCAATAGGATGTCGATCGGCTCGGTCAAACGACTAAGGCTTAATAACCCTATTTTCTCTATACAACATTCCAAGGGCAAGGCCGTCATCGGATCGTCCACTTGAGAATCCTTCCGTGAGATGTCCCAAGTATAATATTTTTGGATTCCAGTGCAAAATTCGGCAAAATCCATCATCGATAAGATGTCGATCGGTTAGGTCAAACGACTAAGACTTAATAACCCTATTTTTTGTCTACACAACCTTCAAAGGGCAAGGTCGTCACTGGATTGCCCACTTGAGCATCCTTTCGTCAGATGTCCCAAGTATAATATTTTAGGATTCCAGTACAAAATTCGGCAAAATACATCATCAATAGGATGTCGATCGGCTAGGTCAAACGACTAATGCTTAATAACCCTAAATTTTGCTACACAACCTTTCAAGGGCAAGGTCGTAATTGGATCGTCCACTTGAGAATCGTTTCGTCAGATGTGGCAAGTATATTCTTTTAAGCTTCAAGTCAAAAATTCGGCAATATCCTTTATCAATAGCATGTCGATCAGCTTGGTCAAAGGATTAGGGGTTAATAACCTTTTTTATTTTTCACTACAAGCTTCAAAGGGCAAGGGCCTCATTGGATCATACACATGAGAATCCTTCCGTCAGATGTGGTACGAACATTATTTTAGACTTCGGTTTCAAAATTCAGAAAAATCCATCATTAATAGGATGTCGATCGGCTTCGTCAAATGACTGAGGCTTAATAACCCTATTTTCTCTATACAACATTCCAAGGGCAAGGCCGTCATTGGATACTACCCTTCAGAATCCTTCCGTCAGATGTGGCAAGTACATCATTTTAGGCTTCATATTAAAAATTCGGCAAAATCCATCATCGATAGGATGTCGACGGGCTAGGTCAAACGACTAGGGGTTAATAACCCAATTTTTTCCCTATACAACCTTCAAAGGGCAAGGTTGTCATCGGATCGTCCACTTGACAATCCTTCTGTCAGATGTCCCAAGTAAAATATTTTAGGATTCCAGTCCAAAATTTGGCAAAATCCATCATCTATAGGATGTCGGTCGCCTAGGTCAAACGACTAAGACTTAATAACCCTATTTTTTTATCTATACAACCTTCAAAGGGCAAGGGCGTCATTGGATCATACACTTGAGAATCCTTCCGTCAGATGTGGCACGTACATTATTTTAGACTTCGGTTTCAAAATTAAGAAAAATCTGTCATCAATAGGATGTCGATCGGTCGGTCAAACGACTAAGGCTTAATAACCCTATTTTCTCTATACAACATTCCAAGGGCAAGGCCGTCATCGGATCGTCCACTTGAGAATCCTTCCGTTAGATGTGGCAAATACATCATTTTAGGCTTCGGGTAAAAATTCCGAAAATTCCGTAATAGTTATGATGTCGATCTACTTGGTCAACCGACTAAGCTTTTTTTTCTTATTTTTATTTAGTCACACTTAAAATGGCTAGATCGTTAAATAATACAAAGTTTGAGACACATTATTAAAGTACACGTCTCGCCGAGTTTGTGAGAATTTTTTAGAATTTTTGCCAACTCCAGAGCTATTTATTACAATTTTTAGAAGTTTTGAAATTTTAAAAGTTATTAAGGTATTAAATTCACAAAAACATATCAATTATTTATTAGAAAATAATTTTGAAGAGGTGCGATCTGGACCGTATACTTTGCATCTTTTGATCTGAACCGTTAATAGTAATTACATACATATATATATATATATATATACACACATGTATATATATCGCCTCGCCGCCGTCGGCCCAGAACCTTGCCGTCGTCTCCGTCAACAACAGCACCACGTTCAAGATCTCGGCTTCATCTGCGTCTACAACAGCACCACGTCACCGCCGTCGGCCCAGAACCTCGCCGTCGCCTCTCTCGGCCCAGAACGTCGTCTGCATCTCCTGTCGGTTCAGTTCGACAACGATCTCGGCTTCGACTCCCTCTCTCCGCTTGACCGAATTTACAATCGTCGCCACCACAACCACCATGAATCCGACGGCTGTGATCTCCTCCGCCTCCCCCCTTCGCGCCACCTCCGCCACCTAATTTTTCTATTAATTTCCGATCAATTTAGTTCTGATTGGGTGTGTGTTGTTTAGTCCTGTGTTTGTGATTTACATGGAAAGTCGGTCTGGGTTGTTGATTTACATGGATTGCCCAGCTGATAATAGAGAAGATCATACCTCTGTTTATGAATCGAGCAGCTGCTGGTTTAATGGAAGAGGAAGGAAGAGGATGGAATTGGGGACTGATTCAGACGCGTTTACTGAAGCAGTGGGACCCACGACGTCAGATTTCTTCATATCAATGTTTCACTCGCCGGATAACCGCGCGTGGTCTGCACGCTCCCATTATAACCGTGGTCCACCTGGACCATGGTCCATATTAGAATTTTTGGTAGATGAGTGGATCGATGGGAGGAAACTGCTGGGTGATGTCGTTGAAGAGTTGAACCCAGGGGGCCCAAGTGTGTGCATGATGACTTGTAGTGCTAGTCTACCTACTTCAAGTGGGCCTAGACTCTCCGAGTACGGCATGTTGCATGGGAGCGAAATGAAGAGCGGTAATCGAGAAGAGTATGGTCCTGAGAGAATTTACATTCATGGGTGTCCAAAGATTGGCCAATGAGTTGAGGGTGCGGGGTGTGCACGTACCCTGGCTCATGAGAGACCCGGAGAAGAGTGAGGCTTGGGAGTGGGGTTGAGGGTACGGGGATGTACCCGATGATGCTCATGTACCCGATGGCTCCTCGGAGGCTTGGGGAGGAAGGTGAGGGGTGGCACGTGTACCTGAAAGATTATGTACTCGGAAGTTTATGGTACCCATACATGACCCTTGCTCAAGGTCGGAGGTTCATACCCATACATAGGGACCCTCCTTCTAGCACCAATGTTTCTACTGAAGAATACGTTAACTAAGAAGCATGATGGGGAGAGAGAGAGAGATGACACCGGATGTATAGTGGTTCACCTTGCTCCTGAAGCAAGGCTATGTCCACTTAGATATTTTACTATGAGTGAGGTCAAGTGACCTTTGTAGTGGTACAAGTGTGGGGATCATGGAAGTCTTCCTCTTATAGTTAAAGGAAGTCTCATTCTATTCTATATTTCTCTTGAAGCCTCTTGGAGAGCATGGGAGGGTGGCCTCCCTACGAGGTACCGGACGACCTCCACCATAGCGAGGTAGCTCGGGTGTCAGACTACCGGATGCATGTCGTAAGTGGGACTAGCCATGTCGCGGGGCCCACCCAAGAGGTCGTTGCTTATGCTTAGCGGTATGTGATATAGGTGGTATGTACACCCACCTTCTCAAATTCATCAATACCTTCACTTAATCATGAATTGGGTATGAAGTCGAATAGATTCTCATGACCACGAAAGGTACGAAAATTTTGAATTTTGCATTTGATTTTGTAAACTAGAAAACTTAGATTTGACGAATCTGATGAATCTCCCTATATAGATTTCGAATTTGGCTTTGTGTAATCATCTCTCCCATTGTTCCAGAGTTGAAATCGGGGCTGGGTACCTCTTGATTTTGAGCAAAATCTCACTTATTTGAGCTTTTTGGAGACTGGGTATTTTCCAATATCAGTGCGCGAAGCTTAGAAACCTGCATGTATGGCATTGTTCTTCTCTTTGAATCGTAAGTTCATATTCGAAGAGGAATAGTGTAGTGAATCATTCATTGAAGTCCTCACCTTTGAAGCTAATTATGAACTTACACGTTTTGCACTTTTCTCAAGTTCCCAGACTTAGTTTAATGCCATTAATTAACTTTTGACAATATGTTTCCGTGTGCATTTGAATAAAGACAAGGTCAACAAACTAGGAGAGATCGGTGTTTCAACTAGATGCTCCATGCGATTAGACATCAAAGATGTTCTTTTCATGCTCTTCTTTTTGGTGCACGTATTTATTTTTTTGCAATGGTTTGAATTATGGGTTAAGCAACCCAACTCGTGGCACATGGTTTTGGCTTTTCATGATGTTGAAATTTGCTTGCACACTTGAACAATGATTATGACTATGTCTTGTGCACTTTAATTGCATTTGTCATCACTTGTGTATATGGTTTGAAAAGTCAAACAAAATGGAGTTTATGCTGATGTTTAAAATTTTCAGCAAGACCAGAATGATCTTATAATTATGCATTTGAAAAGCATGGCAACACGGTCATAAAGTCAATCAATGATTGATTCACTATATATTAAACACCAAATGTACAACTATGGATGCATGTATACTTCTCGATAAATATTTACCCAGAAGCATTTATGCCATTACATTGGCAACATTTTTTTTTTATCGAGAATATCTAGGCTCATATGCATGTAATATGTCTTTTCAACTAGATGCTCCATGCGATTAGACATCAAAGATGTTCTTTTCATGCTCTTCCTTTTGGTACCCGTATTTATTTTTTTGCAATGGTTTGAATTATGGGTTAAGCAACCCAACTCGTGGCACATGGTTTTGGCTATTCATGATGTTGAAATTTGCTTGCACACTTGAACAATGATTATGATTGTCTTGTGCACTTTAATTGCATTTGTCATCACTTGTGTATATGGTTTGAAAAGTCAAACAAAGTGGAGTTTATGCTAATGTTTAAAATTTTCGGCAAGACCAGAATGTTCTTATAATTATGCATTTGAAAAGCATGGCAACACGGTCATAAAGTCAATCAATGATTGATTCACTATATATTAAACACCAAATGTACAACTATGGATGCATGTATACTTCTCGATAAATATTTACCCAGAGGCGTTTATGCCATTACATTGGCAACATTTTTTTTTATATCGAGAATATCTTGGCTCATATGCATGTAATATGCCTTCCCCCCCCCCCCCCCCCCCCAAAGTTTCGAAACTTGTTGTACACCGAGAAACATGTTGTGCTAACCAATGATGCTATCTATCTTGTAGGATTTGGTTGGCCAAGCAATGGCTTCGAAAGTAACCGGAGAAGACAATTGTGAAGGCAAACATAAAAGTATTACCAGACTTTCATTTACATTTGCAGAAGCATTAAACCAAGCCGCAGGAAAGAATGCCACGACATTCATGAATAAGGTAACACAATGAGTCCCCAATAAAGGTGGAGTACGTCAACTCGGCCCAAGTTTCTATAGTGAGATGCCGGCTGATGTGGAGAAAGTTTTGAGCCAGCATGGAGTAGATGATTCTAGCTATTTCAGCGAAAGAGAGGCGTGGGGGACAAAACTTGGGAAATGGCCAAGTGAAACGGCCAATTGGATTCTTTGGGTCTAACGAGTTGAGAAGCGATTCGAGGATGTATGGAAGCGGCTTGGGATCTACGATGCCATCAAGCTTTCCACCATTACTATTCCTTGTGACCTTCCTTTGTTGGTTGCCGCTTTGTGTTTTTAAAGCTCTCATACGAATTCCTTGGAGCTTCAGTTTGGTGCACTGACTCTGACCTTGATTGATATAGAAGCCATTATTGGCCTGCCACCTCATGGTCAAGTGGTGAACATTGTATTTGCAGAAGGAAAGTTTGACATTGATCTTGGTAGCGAGCTAAGAGACCGAAGCAAGGGTAGAGTAGCCATTGCTAATTTTAATACATGGATTGAGGTGTTTAACAATGGATTGGTGAGTAAATCGCTCAATGGTGAAGACAGCCAAGAAGAGAATGAGGAAAGCCAACAGGAAACCATTGACACTTGTTCTACCTTGGGAGCTCTGAAGGCTTTATTAGCCGATTAATGATGATTTATGTATGTGGCTCTTTTGTCGTCCATTGGCTGGTTTTGTAAACATTTGAAACTTATTTGCCGATGAAAAACTAATTATGTAGTTGCCCGTAAATTATCATAAACCTTGTTGTGTCATGTATAGATAATATCTTGTAGTATTAAATATAAATGGAACATAATGGTCAAGCAAACAAACTGGAAAAAAACGATAAGAATAACAATCTTTTCGGCTTAACTACATCGGCCAAAATCAAGACGGCCTAAATAGATATACATTACAAGCTAGTGGCCGTCTTTTGGTCAACACCATTACTCAATAGCTCGCGCTTCCCATATTGTGGGATAATATTTCTTTACGTATTGGCCATTAATGGGCATTGCGTGTCGTTCTCCATGTTTATCTCGCAAATGATATGCACATTTTCTGAGAACTTTGTCAATAATAAACGGACCCTCCCAATTTGGTGACCATTTTCAAAATCTGGGGTCCTTTGTGTCGATGAGCAACACTACTGTCCAAACCAACTGTCCTTCTCCAAAACTCTTGTATCTGGTCTTTTTATTGTAAGCACGAGCAACAGCCTTCTTTTGAGCTTGAAGCCGATCATATGCATCCAACCATGCTTGGTCAAGGTCTTATAGTTCTTGTAACATTGCCTGACTATATTCATTGGACGTTAGATTGTTTTGCATTGTTATTCTCAATGATCTGACTGTCATTTTCATTGGCAATATTGCGTCGTGGCCATAAGTCAGAGGAAAGGGAGTTGTTCCTATAGTCGAGCATCTGGAGGTTTGATAAGCCTATAACGTTTCTGACAAAAGATTGTGCCAATTACGCGGATTTTCTGTAATCATCTTTTCCACAATTTGGATGAGAACCTTGTTTGTAGCCTCTGCATGTCCATTAGCCTAAGCATAGTAGGGTGTTGATTGTTGCATTGTAATTTTATACTCAGCCATCCTCTCTATGACGGCTTCGGCTATGAACATGGACCCTCGATCAATCATTATCGTATTTGGAATGCCGAAGCGATGAATGATATGCTGCTCAATGAATCTAATTACCTCATCACTACTTATTGAAGTAAATGGAACAGCCTCGGCCCATTTTGTAAAGTAATCAGTGGCAACCAGAATCCATCTGTGCTGTTTGGAAGATGGGGGAGAGATTTGACCAATTATATCCATTACCCAGCCCTAAAAAGGCCATGGCTTTACTATTGGATTCATGGGGAAAGCTGGAACTCTCTGAATGGACCCGTGAAGTTGGCATGGAGCACATCTTTGAGCATACTCAATGCAGTCTTTAAGAATAGTAGTGCCAATAGTAGCCATGTCTCCTCATTAACCACCTCGTTTTTATCCCAGCCTGGTGTGCTCCACAAATACCCTCATGAACTTTAGCCATTACAAGTTGGGCATCTTCAGAGCCACGGCAATGAAGAAGGTCATCATCAGGACTTTTTCTTAACAGTTCGCCATTTTTAATAATGAATTTGATGGACAACATTTTGATTTTTCGACTCCCGTGGCCATCAGTTTTCATCAAAATGTGCTGGAATATGTGAAATCTCCAATCACCCAGTGGCACGTTAAGTTCAAAGACATTGGTCGACATACCTCTCTCGGCCAAAGATGGTAACGATTTTCTCTCAATTGTGATGATTTTGTTAGTCTGGCCTTCTGGAATGCTGACACCAGAAGCAATTTGAGCCATTTCATTTGCTTCACGATTGAGTTCTCGCGGCAAATGGTGAAATTCCACATCATTAAAACAACCAAGTAATTGTTGTGCTGCAGCATAATAGGTGGCCAGTGAAAGATTTGAACATCTAAAAACTTGGAGCATTTGATTGATGACCAGTAGTGAGTCCCCAAGCACCTTAACTCGTGTTGCTCCAAGTTCTTCCAATTCTTCCAGACCAATTATTAAGGCTTCATATTCAGCCTAGTTATTTGTGCATTCAAAGTCCAATTTGAAAGCATATATATACTTTTGACCGATTGGAGATTTAATCACTATCCCTGCCCCAGCGGAGTCACTTGTGATTGAGCCATCAAAATACAATAGCCAAAGCTTGTGATACATTTGGTCGATTTGTGCAGTATCTATTTCAACGTTCTCCATATCTTCAATTTCAACAGAAGGGTGGTCAGCGAGAAATTGAGCCAATGTCTGGCCTTTGACTAACTTTTGAGCCACGTATTTGAAAGTAAATTCAGAAAGTACCATTGTCCATTTTTCAATTCGGCCTTTGATGATCGGCCAAGTCAACATGTATTTAATTAAATCCATTTGTGAAATTATGTGGACGACTGATGGTAACATGTAATGTCGTAATTTAATCGCCGAAAAGTAGAGCACTAGGCATAGTTTTTTCAATCGGCGAATATCTTATCTCAACATGCCTTAGGATTCTACTCAGATAATGGATGGCTTGCTCTTTTCCTTGATCACTGTCTTGAGCCAACATGCTCCCAATTGAGTCATCTGTGGCCTCGATATAAAGCTTCAGTGGCTTTCCTCTCTGTGGAGGTACTAACACTGGGGGTTGTGTTAGATACTTCTTGAGTTCGTCAAAAGCTTACTGATGCTCTAGCTCACACTTGTATTCATCTCCAATTTTCAACTTAAGTAGAGAAGAGAAAGGCTGAAGTTTACCAGCCAAGTTAGAGATGAATCGTCTAAGAAAATTAACCTAACCAAGGAATGATTGTAGTTGCTTTTTGTTCGAAGGAGCTGGTGCATCGATAATGGCTTTAGCCTTATTTTTGTCTACCTCTATTCCTCGTTGGTGAATGAGAAAACCTAGAAAATTATCCGCTGATACTCCGAAAACACACTTCTTGGGGTTCATTTTGAGTTTATGTTTTCACATATGTTTGAATGTTTGCTCAAGGTCGGCTAGATATCTCGATCTGGTTTTTGATTTAACAACTACATCATCTATGTACACCTCCAAAGTTTTGCAAATTAAATCGTGAAAAATGGCGTTCATGACCCTTTGATAAGTTGCTTCGGCATTCTTTAAACCGAAAGACATCACTACCCACTGAAAGGTGCTAATAAAGCCTGGGCAACTAAAGGCTGTTTTATATACATCTTCTTCGGCTACAAATATTTGATTATAGCTAGCATGACCATCCATGAAAGATAGGATTTCATGTTTGGCCACTCCATCAATTAAGAGATAAGTTATTGGCATAGGATATTCATCTTTTGAAGTTGCCAAATTCAGGTTTCTAAAGTCAACGCATACTCTCATCTTGCCATTTTTCTTTCTTATAGGTACAGCGTTAGAAACCCATTCCACATATCTAGCAGGTCTAATAAATTTGGTATGTAACAATCTTTCAATTTCTTCTTTCATTTCGATTTGTACCTCGACGGAACATCGCCGAGGAGCTTGTTTATAAGGTTTACAATCATCTCTAAGAGGTAACACATGTTCTACTAAACTTCTATCGAGTCCAGGCATTTCATGATACTCCCATGCAAAACAATCCTTGTATTCTCGTAATAATGCCTCCATCGCCATTCGCACTTCTGATACTGATAGAGATCAGCCGAGGGTTATCATCATCTCCCAAGTTAATTTGATCTACGGGATCTTGAGTTTTGGCTTCAGTGTCTTCTAATTCAGCCGGGGCTGGGCCGATATCTTCTAACTGTAGTTCTTCTTCTTCCTGTTGTTCTATAATATATTCCATCAAGTTGATGGTTGAGTTAGACTTGGTAGTCCTGTCGGCCCAATAAGCCAGCAAACGTCCTAAAATAGATCGGATTGCGGCCTTCCTTTCTAGAGACCTTGGCTCTCTAGACATTGATATTTTGCTGAATAGGTCAACCAGGTTGGATGCTCTGCGTCTTGCAAAACATCCTCACTCCCTCGGTTGACAATCTTCTGGGCCGTAACTTGGGTAGATCGGCCCTTGCTATCTCATCCACTAAAAGTAAAATATCCAATGTCATCCTTGTAAAACCTTGCTTCCACTACATTAGTGGATGCCTGAAATGGGTTATTGTCTGCTTGAATGACCTCAATTTTGTCTCCATGCTAGAAGATCAAAACTTGATGCAGGGAAGAAGGTACATACATGTTCTAGTGAATCCAATCGCGGCCAAGCAATGCATTATAATGAGCAGATGAGTCGACCATGAAGCTGTCATGTTTGTCTTTTGCCCCACAGTGACATTGAGTGGGAGGATACCTCTTGGCCTACTCTTACCTCTAGAGAAGTTGCTTACTGCAATGTCTGAATGGAGCAGATTTGATTCAGTTCTACGTAATTTCTTCATGACGGCTCTAGGTAACACATTAACTGTTGTGCCATTGTCTACTAGAACTTTCATTATCATATATCTTTCTATGTAAGCCGTGATGTATAACGGCTTCAAATGTTGAGCCATTTTGGCCATTGGTTTTGTGAGCACCACATGGCCTTCCTCATCCTTCAACTGGGCATCAATCTCATATCGAGGTTGCTGATCGGCAACAAAGTCGCCGATCAGTCATTAGACTGACCTGGCTGAGCTTTGAGCTCTAAAGATATAGGACATAAACCATGTTGATGTTCATTGTATTACCTTCTCCTTTTCCAAAGCCGAACTCACCTTTGTAAAATGGGGATAAGGTTTCTATATCAAAAGCTGTATGGTCTCCTATGTCGTAGTCAATTCCTGTCTCATTATCATAATCATCTTGTTCTTCCTCTTCACCATAGTCAACTTCCTCATCACCATCGTCTCCAAAATCATCCTGCTTGCCATTGTTCGTGGCAGCACCGTCTACCATTTCCTCATCCTTATTCTGCTAATTGAGACTAGCTTGCTCTTTCTTTAACTCTTCAATAGCTCTAGTTGTTAGCTTAGTGGCTACGTTTTCTATCTCGGCTTGCCACTCAATTTCACGCTCCCGCAGGTATTTGGACAAGTTGTCCAATAATTTGCTCTCGGCGGATGTGAATCTATAAGCGAAGGTAAGCAAGGTCTGAATTTCAAATGGGCAAGTTATCAGTGTTCGCTTCTAGCTTACAGTTCTCCATCATTGCTTGATAACTAATCTTTAACCCGATGCTAGAATCCTCAGTGATGAGGTATGACTCTGAAGACAGATCCTTTTCCAACATCTTCATCATCGCGCTTTCCTCCTCAGTTAAGCCATAAGTGGCCAATGCTAAATACATCCTATGGTATTTCTTCATCATCCTCAAATCTTGATTTGAGAATGGTGGATCCTGTCCTCTTAGTACTCTTATGGTGGGGATTTTCTCATTTGGTGTTTTAGCCTAGCCGCCTTCTGTATCTCCTTCTGTTGTTCCATAGCCTTAGCATTAGCATCGGCCTTCGCTTGCACTTCAGTTGTGAAGTCTTTCTTCTCTAAATAGTCATCAAGTTCCCTTACGAGCTGGACCTCTTCTGGTGTTATGCCATAGGTTTCTTCAGCCGAGTGACTTCTGTGAAAACATCTAAGGAAATGAAAGTCAGCTTCTGAAACTGAATTTGAGCGACTATATCCTTCTTTTGGATTCCTCTGCTATGTGCTTGAAACAAAGCTTTCAAACCAGGTGTAATGAATCAGCTAGGGAAACCCTGCCGAATTAGAGCATGATCTGCATCAGAATTTGCTATTATTGTATTGAGAATATAATCTTGACTCCTCAGAAGTCCATAGATTGCAAGGGCTGAATGTTTCTGGTGGAACTTTCTCATTGTTTCTAATTTAGCCAAATTAAATGGAGGGTTGAGATGTTTGAAAACCTTAACCCCTCGGTCAATAAACTGCATATGAGGTAGCTTTGGGAAGCTAAGAACATTTTCAAACTGGTCACCGATGGTCTCAAGTTCTATAGGTTCTTATGAATCCTTGGGAAAGTCCTCTCTTATTATGGAAGCTTCTCTGTTATCTGCCTCAGTTGAGCGTCTGATTAAGTACTTCATCCTCGACCAAATTGACTGTGGGAGTCCCAACTTACTTCCAGCATGTTTCCCTCCTGTGTCTCTTTTCTGAGTTTCTTCACAACTAGTTGGAGCTTTTAATTCAGGCTTTACCTGTTGATCAGTAGCTAACTCTTGGTTCTTGATTTGCAGAAGATTTCTGAGGGTTACTTCACAGTTACAACGGCTGCACAGAATCACAGCACTGGCTGGCGGTGCTTTTGAAGTAGATGATGAGGAGGCCTTCAAAGCCGGTGGCATAGTCATATTATATGCATCCTCATCCTGACTATCATAAACTAGATCCCTCCTCTGGTCTCAAAACATATACCTCCCACGGGCCCTAGGATCAGACAAGTTCTGTGACGACCTAAAATTTTTAACATTTTCTGAAAAACAAGTTTAGTTTTAATTATTGTGCTAAACTATTTGTTTAAATATTGTTTTTATATAATATATATATATATATATATATATAGTGTAAAGATGATTTTACTTTTTTATTTTTATTTTTTATGGGCAAGTAAATAGAGTCACTACGCCAATAATATGATCAGACGACAGTGAACTGTCGTCTGATACCCCTCTTTGTTGTTGACTGAGTGAGAGTCGTCTGATGGAGGTATCAGATAACAACGAGATTCTGTCGTCTGAAGAAAATTTGGACAAGAGCAAGAACTAACAAGGCTGTTGTCTGAACACCAGAAAAGACAACAGACCTCCTAAATGGCTGTTGTCCAAAGTGAATAAAGTCATCAGAATGCAAACAAAATGAACTTCTGAGGTCATTTAGGACAACATTTTTCTCATAGTAAAATGTTGTTTGTAGTCGACTCAAACAACATCTTTCTAGATTTTGCAGTTATTGAAGTTTATTTTCAACCATGGTTTTGCTACTATGATGTACTGCTTATTGAAGTGAGACAATGTTTAATTTGTACTCTATGTTGTTTTGCTTTTGGTCAAACAACAGCATATTTGTAGTTTGGGCACTATGATGTAGTGGTTAATGAAGTGAGACAACAGAATATGTTCCTTTAACATTGTGTTTTACAATGTTGGGCAATAGAACCAGTGTAAAAGATGTTGTTGTTATGTTGTACAGACAACAGTTTTTTCACTTGAATTTTTTGTGCTCAATTGTCAGACAATGGTTTTCTGGTGAAATTGAATTGTCTGAGATTGGATAAGAAGACATACATTCTGGATATTGCATCTAACAAAAACCTATTAATCAACGCGTTTACGAACACATCCAATATTGATACCAAAAACTTTCCATTGATTCCAACAAGATCTACAATATTCCATTAGTTCGATTCATCCCAACATCGATCAATATAATAATCAACACCCTAATGCCTACACATATACATTAAAACCAAAAACATGTGCCTGTATAACTCTGTCCAATGCGCATTCACCATAATATGCCTATACATAAAGGCCAAAAATGGCAACTAGCTAGGGTGATCAAAATACCAAAAACATTATCCCATGCATTTACCAGCTGTGTGTGATACTTCATGACAAACTTAGCCCACTCTATCCTCACAGCATCAAGATCCTTTTGGGTGTAAACAGTTCCTTGGATGATCGCCGCTGCCACTGAAACAAATATAGTACTATCTCAACATCACAAATCACATGCAACAAGAAAATGAAGTTACAAAGCAGTTTAGGCCTAAATTTCAGGCTTTACCTTTTATGCAAATTCTAGATTCCTATCCTTAACTATTTCTTTCATGAACCGCATGATGAATATGGCACAATCCTTGTCAGTTTGCTGCACCGGAATACCCTAAAAATAGTACATTACAAGAGCTCAACAATGCACTAACCATCATATGTACCAACCAAAGTAGAAAGTGTAAACCTACAAATGAATACTAGCTAGACATACCGCCATGTTTTGCCACAATATTGATTTGCGGCTAGATCTATTCCTGTGAGCATTGTAAATTTTGATACCACTAACAAATAAACATAAGAAAGCAATAAGTTAAAATAGATCAATTACAAAGAGACAAACACAAAAATCACCAGTCCATCATTTAATCAAAATGAAAGACGCTCCAAACTTACTTCTCCACAACCTTCTCCCATTCGTTACCTATTAGTTGACGCCTCAAAGGATCCATGAAGTAGATTGTTTCTTCATTCGGATTGACAACAGTCAACATCCAGTGCCTGCTTATAATTTGAAACCAAAAATTATGTCAACTCCAGTTTTTGTATTATACATATACACATACATATTACTTACTAAATGACTACTTCAAGCAATTAGATAAACTTAAAAATATGTTACTCACCCTGCATTATATGGCAACATAAAAATCTGCCCTTTCTGGTGTGATCTTTCTGTTGGATTTCCAGTGCGCCAAGTTGTGAAGGGTCCACAAAGCCAATCATCTCTGACATCTTTGCTCTCTTCAAGACTTCATGCAAGTAGCTGCAAAATAGGTAGAGCATTAATATATTTGCAATCTAGGAGAGTATAATTATTGAAACACAATTATATGGCAATAATACATTATGAATGACTTATTGGAGCAACTTACAGCATGTACATGCAGATCAATTCACCCATGGTACACAGTTGTTTCTACATGAAAACAGTTTTAAGTGCTTAATTAACAAATACACAACATGTAACAGATATAATCTCATTAAATTCCAATTCTTATTACTTTTCTTTCTTAACATCGGGAGGGGATTGAACTATAAGATCCCTCGGCCAAGCAACAAAAGACCCCATAACATCTTTGACAGTAACCATGACAGGACCCGCCCCGGATTTCACCCTGAAATCCGAAGTGACCCTGCAGGGCCCACCTTAGAAGAAATTCTACCAAAAATTTGGCGGAACTTCCCCTAAAATGGGCTACCCAAACCTGGAGAAAACATTTACACTTCTCAATCAATTCATCCTTATGCTCCTGGAGCCACCCTGCTCCCCAAATCAACATCAGTCTCCAATTCACAAAACACACATCTCAACTCGAATAGCATAAATCCAATAGGTAATCAGAGCAATTCTAACATAAAGGTATAAAAGGAAAACCTAATTCAAAGGCAGATGCGGAAGCCATGCTGTTGACTATGCCTCAACTCCGTGTACGCCCGACCTCAACCAATTCGCCTGCAAACTGGGCATTTGAAACCGAAGGACCCAGGGGAAAGTACATAAAATATGTTAGCGTGAGTGGACAAAAATAAACAATTTTTAAACCAAATGGATTTTATATTTTCCCACATTTATTTCCTTTAAAAAAACTCTCGATGCATGCAACGATTTAGAAAACAAATCACGAGAAGCTCCGCTCAAGAAAAACTGACTAGCCCCGATAGTCACAAACAACTGAGAGGAATGATCGAAACTCCGATACTCAACAGGATAAGACCAGCCCCGCTGGTTACACGGAAATCGGACTAGGCCCCGCTAGTCGAGAAATGATAGGATATGTGGAAGAGATATCACCATACGGGAAATGGAGCCTCCCAGGCTCTACCTACACTCAACTGCCACTCACACATAGATTGTGCGAGGAGGAGAACTAATAACCTCAACTTCCACTCACACATAGATTGTGCGAGGAGGAGAACTAATAACCTCAACTTCCACTCACACATAGATTGTGCGAGGAGGAGACCAAATAACCTCGACTACCACCCACGTGAGGAGGAGAATAAATCACCTCTATTGCCACTCACCAACACAAAGTAGGTGAGGAGGAGAACAAGCTACCTCAATTGCCACTCACCAACACAAAGTCAGTGAGGAGGAGACCTAATCACATAACCCGCGTATGGTGAGGAAAAATCATCGAAAACCAATAAATACATGAAGAAACCATGTATTCAACGATGTGACCCCGCACGCCAAGATTACTCTCAATCTCAAAATGGATAAGTGAGAAATAGGAATAAATCGACGGCGTGTCCCACACGCCCAAAATATTCTCAAATCCGTAACCGAAACCGGAAATTAGTATAAGCAAATCCCATTTCCAAAAATCTCTCAAAATCTCCAAGAAACCAACCAAATCCAAAATCCTTAATTAGGCATTCCCGATGCCAAAACCGAAAGTCAATAAATAAATGAGAAAATCCAACTCCATCGAAACTCATCTCGAGAATCTTCTAGGAACTTAAATTGGCAATTAGAAATATACTTAATTCCGGAAAATTACCTCGGAAATAAGCAATTGTCAAATAATATTATAAATCATAATCAACCTTTGAAACTCATTATCGAGAGCAAATCCACGAGATAAACCGAGATCGAATTCCGAAAATCAAATATGCTTTCAAATAAAAGCCATATATCGGAGATACTTATCGAAGGCTAAAAATCCATTTCCGAATCATAATTGAAAATAATGTATAAATAATCTCCGACAATGAATCATATTTCCAAACTTAAATCATAAATCCCAAATCCGAGCATAATAAGTTCATATCCGAAACTCATGAAAAATCAATGTCAAATTATAATCCAAGACAAAATATCATGCTCGATAAATAAAACGATAATTAAATAAACCAATAATTTCGAAATAAATGCATGCATCATTTACTTAAAAACAAAAGTCCACTCATAGTACTATTCCGACGATCACGCATTCGTGTCCCGTTATCGAGCAATAGCTCGGTACGTCGTCCTGTACACAATTATATTCCGTGAATAATTCTTCAATAATTTAATACGATTCCTAAAATCAATTCCTCATAATTACATCTCCCATTCTCCTCAGATTTAGCCCAAATTATACCACTAATACCAATTCGTAAATTTAAAGGTTCCGAGGCAGAACCGAGAGATATCCGACAGTCGGATTCTCGTAATTTGATAATCGAAACTCTAAACTTCAAAATTCATACTTAATTCCAAGTTTCTCCAAAAATTACCAAACTTCACATACAAGCTCTACACAATTTATAGGATTTAATGGGCTAAAAACCGGAATTAAAACACTGCCCAACACGCCTCCACGCGCCACCCACAGTGGCGGCGCGTGGGGCTCACGCGCCGGTGGCCATCACCTCCAATGGTCACCAAATTTCGGCAGCACAACCTACTCATCAAACCCAACATTTTTCATGTTCACAACATTTCCCAATTTTACCTCGAAGGGCTCCAAATTGGCCGGTGAAATTTTTCCAGAAAACTCCAAGAACCCTAGAAATTGCAAATCATTAATTCGACCTCTACATTGCAAATTGAAATGAAAGACCTTAGGGGAAATGATCTATGTCAAAAACCAAACCTTCGATGCCGGTTTGGTGGCCGGAGACGGCCGGAATCGCCGGAAATCGACTGAAATCCCGACCTGCTACAGTAACCTTCACAGCTCCCAATCGAGCTCTTCCGGCCAAGTTGCTGCAAAATACCACCACAGACGTGACCAGGGTGAGGAGGCGAGCCAGTAGATGTCCAGATTCCATCGTTGGGTGGCCGGAGGAGGAAGAATCGGCCGAAAAGGAAGAAAAGGTCGGGGAGAGGAGAGAGAAAGAGCCGGGTAGGTTTCCAAAAATGGAAACTTACCACAGTAACTCGGCTATTTATAGAAAGTGACTATGAACAGTAACTGTGAACAGTAACTTTAATCTTTCGCTTATAACTTTCACATACGAACTCCGATTTAGGTGTATCACATGTCCACGGATTCGGTTTAACGTCCTCTACGACTTTCATGAAGAAAACTTTCTCAAATTTTGACCCAAACAAAAGTCAACAATTTAGGGCCACTAAAGTTACCGAAAAAGAGTAAAGGTAAAACAAATTGTCGTTTACTGTCCAACGACTAGTAAACAGGTGAATTTAGGTTCGGGACATTATAATCTCCCCTCCATAAAAAAAATTTCATCCTCGAAATTTCATACCGCTGAGGAGTACACACCAATCTCACTACAGTGGGGATGGCAAGGCTTTAACAATTCATAGAGTCTCCGACCATCCCAACCACTCCAGCAAATCACAACACGTATATAGCTCAGCCAGCACAAAGTATTGACATCACAAGTCATTCGGTTGGAAAGTGATATCCATAATCTTTTCATATAACTTGTATGGTGAAGATCCACTCTGTTCACCAAAAACGTGATCGAAACCACTAGGTGATCACTGTTAACTACAAGCCCAAAACAAGTAGTTCCTTAACTACCACAAAAACAACACTTATAAATGTTCCAAATCCGATCCAAGAGTTAACCAACTATAAAAGAAATTCAACTCTTGAAATGAACGATTCTCAAACTGAAACCTGCCAGACATTATAATTTGGTCGATTTCATAGCAACCCCGCCGAACTCAACATACCAAAAGAAAGGTTTACCTCCATTCGTGACTGAAAAACCCCATGTGCAAAGCAACCGATAAATGGTTCGATAGGTAAGCAAAAGTGCATCGTATTACGTGAGCGTAAAGCATCACAAATACTGCAAAGAAGAAAATCGACTTGCGAATTAAGGAAAAAGATATTGAAGCAATAACGAAATCCACAAGCAGGAAAGAAATTCTTTCATAGTCCCCAAAGGAACTCATCGAGAACACCATCATTGAATGCTGGCAGAATTCCAAAACTTATTGACTAGCATCGCCCCGCAAGGAAACTATCACCAAACCTTCTTTGTTACATAAAGCTTCAAAACTTTGATCATAACCACATCACAAGGTAATTCCACTTGCATTACTATGGACACTCCGTGGGGTTATTACGACCAATTCTTGATCCCAAGTTCAATGATTTCACCCAAACGGATATCCAACGACACCAAATAGTACCTTCATACACGATAAGAGTGATCAAAACCGTCAAAGACGATTCGAATGTACTTGATTTCTAAAACCTTTCGAAACCTCAATTCTCACTTTTGTGCTTTTAATCGATTGCAAATTCCTAAATTTTGCTGCACCAATCATCCTCCCCTGACAACGTCACCCCATCATATGATGGACACCCGTCCACATTATGTATCACTCTCAGCGATACCAAGATCCAAAGGTGGTCCCACCACCTAACGATCCAATTTCAAGTTCAACACGTAAGAAGTTTTACTCAAAATAAAACTTAGAACTCTGGTCAAACGATGACCTTAAATACTTCCTGAGGTAACTGGGAAAATCCGTGTCCTTAGAGTTACTCTACTTACTACTCTTGTAAAATCTCAACCGTTCAATCTAACAATCACTCCAACAAGAACTTACTACATTTCAATCCCTATGACTCCACAATTAAGAATTCGAATCAAACTCCGTAACATATAATAATTCGCTTGAACCACTATGGATACCCAACAGTATCACTACCATCAATCCCCGAAGTTGCGATCAACCATTTCACCGAAAATCAATAACCAAAAACACACAATCTCGGACAATCTCCTTCCCTTGGACAAAACTATGTCCACAAGTTATGATCAGGTCAACAAACCAAGGTGTCCAAATAGAGGAAAATTCCAATCCGGTTTTCTTTGTGAATTGCAAAGTATCATTCCAAAATGACTCTCACAACACCAACCACGTTTACATGACACATCCTCCGTAACTCGGTTCAAGGTTAGAACCACTATTACAATTAGTCTCACATCAAACCACAATTCTGATTCCAAGTATTCAGAGACAGCCCAAAGCTATATCGCTTATCTCAGATACTCAAACATGAAATCAAACTCTGTTCTCGCACCTTAAACCCAGCTCCAACAAACTTACTAGCATTGAGGAAGAAATAACCACAACATTTCCTCGAATCACATCATAGCACAATTCGATATTGTAGAGTAGTCTTACTCTACCATCAGTAGGGAAATGTACAAAACATGCGAATAATCCGCCACGCAACGAGAACTCTAGGAGGTCGGCGTACATGAGGCATAGAATCCAAGGAAAACCAACAAGACATGTACCGTACACACTTGATGAGTACAACAGCACTGAAGAGTATATGATGAGGAACCGCTGCAGTCGGGCCATCACTCGGGAGGTATTGAGTAACAACAAGCGTATACGGTAACAAGATATGATCAAGTCTACAGAATCTGACAACCTGGCTCTGATACCAACTGACAGGACCCGCCCCGGATTTCAGGGTGAAATCCGGGGCGGGTCCTGTCAAACCATCTCATCTCCGACTGGGAATGGAAGCTTAGCTTTAGGGTCAAGTGGACGCAAAATCGACACTCGCACATTCTCTTCTCCCAAATATACACCATGAATTGTCTAGTTGGTGGAGTCAGCATCGACTTCAACAAGCCTCGCAATGGCAACAATATTGCCAATGTCACCTAAAGCCAATTTGCACTCTGCCTCCTTGAGTTCTTGTTTTATGAAGAACCACATATTCCCATACAAATAACTATATCAATGACTGATCAACTATATATATATATATATATTCTTGATCCCATATGCATGAAAATAGACAAAGTAATGTACATCTACATTGATCATATAGGGTTTAGGGAATATATATCTGTTATGTGACTTCAGCCAACTCAATAGCCCTCTCCTGAACCTCTACGGCAGCTGGTTCCTCCACCGGTAGCTCTATAACCCTTTCTTTTTCTAGTTCCTTCACAATGTCATCCACCAAATCCAACGCTTCTTTGCAGCGACAACAACCTCATTAGCCTTCTGCTTTACACACTTCTCCCTCAAATTGGAGCAGCTACCTTGTCCAGAACCAACATCCTTGCTAATGTGCCCTCCAAGAGGCGACTCAATGGGAGTGGATCTCACTTCCTGTAATTTAGCTTCCAACCTCATTATCCTCTCGGAAAAATGAGCTCTCTCTCGTTCCACAATCTTCTCTGTCTCCTCTTTTATAAATTTCTTACAGCCTTCCTGAATCCTCTCTTCAACACTCTTTCTGTGGTGCCTAGGTAGGTTGAAATAAGCAGCAGGCTTGACATGACGTCCCACACCACGGACTCTACCATGGTGTCAACACATCATTGGTGCCACAGGTTGTCACCGATCTTCACTCACTTCCTTCCTCACCTTGTCCTAAAACAAAAAATGACACTCGCATAAATCAGTTTAGGATTTACAAATGCCAATATCATAATATGGTTGTAAAAATGGCTTCAATTAATTGAAAAGACTATACTGGTTTACTTACTATTTCTGCGACCTTCTGCTCTACCTCATCATCTTTGAAGTTACCATGTTTATCTTGCCGTGCCTTGATCCACATTGTTGCACGGTCGAGTTCTGACTCAGGGATAGATTCCAACTACAACATGCATGACAAAAATATAAGGAATCATTTAACCTTAAAACAACAATGTATGAAAGAATTTGAGGATCAGTCTATATACTCTCACCAGTTCAGCCTCCAGATTTGTATATCCCTTGCGCGACATGCGATGAGGGTACTTGTTCTTAGCCCTCTCCCTTTTGCACCTTCTGAAGTGCCTATAAACAGTACAAGTAAAAACATGTATCAATTCAAAAGTATGGACATGATTACAGTAAATGGGTAATCAAAATCATCAAAACATTAAAATACTCATAAACTGTACCAAAAAGTCCTCAGATAACCGATCAGCTACAAATATGTCCCAATGAGACTTCTCGATGAAGCTGTAATCAGCAGGGGATACTCTAGCAGTTCTGGTTCATCCTTAAAAGGTATGATGTAGTGTGTAGTTAGCTTGCTCTTGAATTATCTCCACTTTTGACAAGCTGAAGATAGGACCAGTTTCCTTGCCTTCGGTGGTACCTCAAATGCCATCTAAACAGATGATAATTGTTCAGATTAAAACCAAGTCTATGAAGGTAAAGTACTTGTTGTTTACATTAATGAAATAAACAAAGGGGTCATTTGCATACCTCAACACATTGCCATATCTTATTTTTACAATCTCTTGGCACCTGCTTCCAAGTAGGTCTCCAAATAGGTGCCTTGGTACGTGCAAGTACCCCAATGTATGACTGCATTTCCATCGCTGCAGCACCATAAGGCGAACCCTTCTTGTTAAACAAGACTTTAAGCTTTACACCAAGGATTTTTCAACGCACAATCCTATGCATAGTTACACAGCCTCGCTTCAACAACTGTAAGCCATGTTTTTCGGGGCTGGTGGCCTTTGATGACTTGCCCTTCTTCTTCTTGCTCAATGACTTTTTGACCTTCAGCAATGTGATTGCTTTCTTTGGGGAAGGCATATTTTCAGAAGCATTCGAGTGAGCCAGTTTTGCTGGTTCTGGTGCAGACTTCGCTCTTGTCACGATCAATGCCTTCAGAATATTTGCCCATGCGCTAGAGGCAGCCCTTGTCTTTGTTGGAGCCATAACCTAAACCAATAACACATAGATTAGTTTAACATATAATCAGGTAGGAAAGCAAAATAAAACAAAGATTCACAATGAAAATTTGATTACAGTAAATTCATCTTAGACAAAACGATAACAGATTAAAGCAATCAAAGAATGCAAAAGTGTACTTAAAAGGCAACGATTCACATCATGGTAACAAATATATATATAGACCAACCATTCAGTAAGCAAAGATTCATACAAAGGTTCAATTACAATGATCAAATTAACAACATCAACCCTAAACCATGATAACACACAATTCATCATTCCACCCATATGCCTTCGTCACCATCCCGCATATAATTGTTGGTTTGGTCACTAGTGCCTTTAGTACTCTCTATGGGTGGCATGGTTGCAACAAATGGCTCCTGCTCTAATTCAATGACGTCAACCTCCTCCTCATCCCCAACTGGTAATCCCTATTCGGACATCGTAAAACCACTGACCAATTAGCATTAAGAGGGTCATCTATGTAGCAGACTTGCTTCACATGTCTACCTAACACAAAAGGATCATTGAAATGTCCTAACTTGTTCAAATTTACTAAAGTGCATCCTAGGTCATCCATCTTAATGCCCTTATCAATATCAACCCAATCATAATAGAATATAGGTATCCTAAAACTATGATAGTCTAATGTTAGGTCTATAATTACTTAGTAATTATTCCCCTAATCTTCCACTTTTGCTTAACCTTTGTGTTTATTTATATCTATTTATTATGTCTTCCTTATCATGCTAGGAAATGATGGAGAAGCTTGGAAATGCACTAAAAAGTCAATCTTAGGACATTTTCCTACTCCGGCTAGGAGAAACCGAGCTAGGCAAGGAAGGAGGAGCGGAAGACTGACCAAATGAACTCCGAATGCGTTGAAACTTTCCAGATCCATTCTAGACATCTTAAGGATCATTTTTTTATGAAGAGTGTAAGAGCTAGTTTGGAGTGGAAGGCCTTCAAAAGATCGATGCAAGTTTCTGCACTAGAAGACAAAAACTGTAAAACAAGACCTGTACGGATTCCGGCAGCATTTCCGGGCAAACCACAATGAATTAAGCTCTAAAATTTTACCAGGATGATCTACACTCATAAAGGAACATTTGGTATGAAGAAGTAAAAGGTTAATTCCGAACTCTCGGTGGAGATTCAATTGAAGGAAGAAAGGAGAAGAAAGTGCGCATACGGACAAAAAATGGGTCAACGATGGTCAACGCCGGATTCCGGACATTTCCGGCCGCGAACATGTGTGGAGGACAGGAAATAGCTGATTAGGGTTAGAGACTTTCAGTGGGAAGACTTTAGGTCTAGGTTATTTTGAAATTCAAAAGTTGAAAGATGACAAGTGGTCTAATTCTTACACCTTACACCTTTGTCTCCCATTTATTACCTTGTTCCCCTACACAATGACCCTTCTACTCTTAATTTTTCTTCTCCACCAAAATATCTATGGGCTTTCTAGGTCATTTCTATGTGGAGTTAAAAACTAGATCCACATTTTGTGCTTACACATTTGTCAATCACATCTAGCCCTTCATTCATTTTGATCTCCACCCTTGATTTGAATTGCCTTGGCCTTTAAATAGCCCTTCCTCTC
>BDJD01006826.1:193676-209928 GCA_002564525.1 Rosa multiflora
TTGTAAAACCGAAAATCCCATACCTTGAAACAATTTTCTCATCATTTGGCATCTTTGAGAGCTAGGTAGAAGGTTGGGTAGTTCTTCTCTTTTTATTTCCTTCTCTCTTTAATTTGATGTTCATGGCTTGTATTTGTAATAACATGTGTTGTGAGTAGTTGGATTAGCCCTAGCCAAACTTTTGTGCAAATAATATAAATTTCCATGTTGTTTGATGTTTATGCATGTTTTGAATCTTTTGGCTACTATACTTTCATGTATCCTAAGTGTGTTTATAGATTTATCACCTAGAAGCATGCTTTAGGAAATTAATGAATCGGAAACAAGAACTTGATAAACTCTTGATTCCGTGAGCATGTGTAGCTAAATAGGTGGTGGCTTAGCTTAATCCTACGGGAAGAACTAAGTTGCTTGAATTTCTTACCTTGAAATTAAAGCATGATGTTGTGAGTTTAGGTTCCGGAAGAATTTAGGCTCACGGCACCATAGGCCATTTAGAACCCGGAAGATTTGAATGGTAAAAAGGTTGTGTAATTTAGCTTTGCTTCGGAAGAGATTGTTAAATTGCATGATTAGTTGGTTTCTTGGTAGCTTTATCAAAGCACTAAGGGGAAATTTATCAAAGCATGTTGTTACATTAATTTGGGGTTACATATTGTACATAAGTAAGGTTAGGTGCAATGCCTAAGTCTCTATTCTTCTCATTGATTTAGTCTCTACCTTTTTGTTTGTTTATTTTATTTTATGCAACTTAATTTACTTCATAAAACTTAAAATCAACCAATGGTATAAAGGTTGTGTAATTTTTCTTTGCTTCGGAAGAGATTGTTAAATTGCATGATTAGTTGGTTTCTTGGTAGCTTTATCAAAGCACTAAGGGGAAATTTATCAAAGCATGTTGTTACATTAATTTGGGGTTACATATTGTACATAAGTAAGGTTAGGTGCAATGCCTAAGTCTCTATTCTTCTCATTGATTTAGTCTCTACCTTTTTGTTTGTTTATTTTATTTTATGCAACTTAATTTACTTCATAAAACTTAAAATTAACCAAGCCGTTCACTACCACAATTGTAAATATCATCCTCATGATCTTTAGCTTCCAAAGGGCTAAGGTTGTGAATTTGTAAAAAGGTAGACTTTGCATGTGTTTTCTAGGTTTATTTTCACAGTGATCTAGGTAGGGTAGAGTTACTCAATCCCTTGGGTACGATACTCTTACTTTTTCCCTTTACTAAAACTTGACCTCCTAATCTTGGGAGTAGGAGACATCATACACAAATTTGTACACACTTTCATACTCAATGATGTCCCCGACATCTAACTCCCAGATATCCCTAATGACTCCATAGAAAGTGGTATCATCATTCACAGGGTTTTTATCCTTCGCACTAGACACTAGTATTGCATTGGCAAATAACGAAACACCACTGCATTGAACTTGTCGGACATCATCATGATCCTTGGTGCTGAAGTTAACCCCATTGATCATGTAACCACAGAATGAGGGTACTTCTGGATTAGGACCATCAGCGATCCATCGTAACTTTTCTGATACATTGTTATCGTCATCAAGAAGTTCAGTTGCAACCTACATTTCCACATAAAACACTATTATAATCTAAACATGTCGAAATAAATAAGAGGTTGAAATAAGCAGATCACTACCTTGTCTTGTATCCATTTCACAAATGTTTTATTCTGCTTCTCCTTTAGCCATTTCTAATTTTTTTCAAAGTTTGGAAAAACACGCTTCAAGATTTCCAAGTGTTCACTGCAAAAAAGAATAGAAATGATAACATTTAGTAAACTAACTTCCAAGATACTTGTACATCAGCAAAATAGAATTGGAAAAACAGTTAGGCTCACTTACTCAAAATAGGGCCTTGCTTCATCTGTATTCTGCAATACACATAGATGCACTAGTTGGAACTGCTTCTTATCGGGCTTGATGATTGTGGCACCTGATAAAGGTCTACATGTATTGCCATCTAAAAAGGTGGCACTTTCTCCAACAACAGCTTCATCTAGATCACGATCCGCCAAAACTCCACTGCTTCTTCAGCGATGTATGACTCAGCAATGCAACCTTCTGGAAATGTACGGTTTCTAACATAGCCCTTTAAAGTCTTCATGTATATCTTTCAAATGGATACATCCATCTAAAGAAAATGGGGCCGCATAGCTCAACTTCTCTAACAAGATGGACTGAAAGATGAATCATTACATCGAAGAAGGAAGGTGGGAAGAATTTCTCAAGCTCACAAATGGTTACGACAAGGTCAACTTATATTTTTTTCAGCAACCCCACATCTATGACTTTACTGCAAATCCCCTTGAAGAAAAGACAGAATCGAATGATGGCATACATAACAGGTTTATCTAAAACAGAACGAATTGCAATGGGAAGCAAGTCATGGAGCACTATATGGCAATCATGTGATTTCATACCAACAAGCTGAAGATCTTCCATTGACACTAAACTCCTCACATTAGAACAGAAATGATCAGCTAACTTCATACCGAAAAAAGAAGTGCAAACTGTTCTCTTCTCTTCTAACATCAAATTCTAGCTTGCCAACGGTAACTTCTGCTTTTTTCTCGAAGTATCGGGCTTCAGACCAGTCCTTATACCCATAGCCACCATATCAAATCAAGCAGCCACCCCATCTTTTGTTTTCCTAGGAATGTTCAACAATGTTCCATTGAGTGCATCACACACCTTCTTCTCGATGTGCATGACATCCAGATTGTGGCGAATCGGTAAAAACTTCCAGTACTCCAATTCGAAGAAGACTGATTTCTTCTTCCAACACGGTCTATTCACATCTTCAACACTCTTATACGAAGGATGACAGTGCTTTTTACCAAAACGCATGTTCAACCCTTCCACTCTTTCCAACACTTCCTATCCACTTAATGAAACAGGAGCAAGGTCAGCTTCTTCAGTGTTATCAAAAACTGCTGCCTGTCTTCGATAAGGATGGTGACGTGGTAAGAATCTTCGATGCCGCTGATACGACATCTTTTGACCATGACTGAGCCTAAGAGGTTTGGTGTTCTCTAGACAAATAGGACAACATTGTATCCTTTCACAATGTTGCCTGATAAGTTCCCATATGCAGGGAAGTCGTTGATTGTCCAAAAGAGGACTGCTTTTAATGTGAAGTACTGATTCCTATAAGCATCATAGACCCCTTCAACCCCATCCCACAAAATCTTCAAATCATCTATCAACGGTTGGAGGTAGACATCAATGTCATTTCCAGGTTGTTTAGGTCCCGAGATTAACAAAGTGAGCATCATGTACTTCCTCTTCATGCATAGCCATGGAGGAGGATTGTAGCTCACTAATATGACAGGCCAACAAGAATATCTACTAGATAGGGAACTGTGGGGATTGAACCCGTCGGAGGAAAGCGCAAGCCTTAGATTCCTAGGGTCTGAACTAAAAGCAGGCCACTTATCGTCCACTAACTTCCAAGTAGGGGAATCAGCCGGATGCCTCAATTTGTCATCCTTGACTCGCTCATCAGCATGCCAAGTCAAGGTTTTAGCTGTATGCTTTGATTGAAATATTTTTTGGAACCTAGGTATAGGTGGAAAATACTACAAAACTTTACCTGGAACCCCTTCTTTCTCTACATTATTCTTTCCCAACTTCCACCTAGATATGCCACAAGTAGGGCAGCTAGTGGCATTAACATGACTGTCCCTATATAAGATACAATCATTAGGGCATGCATGTATTTATTCATAGCCCATTCCTAATGCACACAACGTCTTTTTAGCCTCGTAGAAAGATGCAGGTATCTCATTATCTTCTGGAAGCAATATTCAGATAAGTATTAACATATCAGAATAACATGCATCACTTAACCCATGCTTTGCTTTCAGATTATACGTTTTAACAAGTCCATTCAACTTTGTAAAACGGGTACAACCAGGGTAAAGAGGTTTATCGCCATCATCAACAAATCTCAAAAACTCATCAGAGTCTTCTGAAAACTCCTCATCATCGTGCCCCCTATACCTATGTGATTAGGTTCCATCTCTATAGTTTCTGAATACCCTTCAGTCTCTGAATTTTCCCCATGGTTAATCCATTTTGTGTATGTTCTATCTATGCCAAACTCGACTAAATGATCTTTCACAACCCTAGCCTTATGATAGTTAACGTGTGCACAATTCAAACAAGGGCAACATATTCTATTAACATCACAACCATTCTCTAGTGCAAACTGAATCATCTCTTCAACCCCTAACCGAAAATTCCGCGATCTTCTATCAGCATGCATCCATGATTTATCCATCTTACAATGGAAAAAAAAAAAAACACAACTTAGAAAGCATTCCCACAAGTAACATCATACTAATCAAACATTTTTATCGCAACCACGACAAATTGTATAAAATATGCATGTCATCACAACTAGGCAGTTCAACAAACACGTACTTTAAAACTATAAACCTATATATATGCTTCACTAGCTAGTACAGATCGAATAAGAGAATATTTGCTAAGACATACTCACTTTAGTTTATAGTACTCCACCAGCAATAAGCTTATATATACTCCTCCAACAGCAATAAGATCAAAGCTTAGTTCATCTGCCCATATTGCAAACCAAAAGTTACATTTTCACAACCATGCATGCATGCATTGTCATCGAAATCAACAGCAAACAACTTCAAAGTCACACAAACCAATAAGCTCAATTCATCTACCCATATTGCAAACCAAAAGTTACATTTTGACCACCAAGCATTGTCATTGAAATCACAGCAAACAAGTTAAAAATCATACAAAGCAATATGCTTGTAGTCTAGTATTCCATGCTTCAGTATATATGATTCTGCTTTTTATGGAGATGATCAGTTGGGTATAGCAGATACATAACACAAACAATAGACACCGTACCAGAAAACTAGATAATTGAGAGCCACAAAATCGTGATTCCAATTGTTCAAAGAATATATTGTATGAGGTACTTCAATCCAAAGGTATGAATACTAGCTAAAGATCTTACAAAATCAGGAGATTCTGAAAAAAGGGGAAAGAATGGTTACTCGAAACAGATTGCTGTAAGAACCTATTACCACTCCAACTCCATCTCCACTTGTACAACACTTAATTTTATCAAAGATAAAATAGTTTTCATACAAATCACAGAGCTTATTATGTGGCACGAAAGAAACACAGGTCATTCTACCTGTACCAATCATAAATTTAAAAAGAAACAAGAAAATTGAAACCCAGAAGCTATTAAAAGCAAAACCCAGTACAACGAAATTTCACAGAAAACAAAATTTCACAAGCCCAAAACTGAAATTAACAAAAAAACCCAAATTTAAGAGGCAGTTTCCCCAAATTTGACAACCCCCAAATCAAAATTAACAACAAACCATAAACCCAATTCGAGTTCTACCCCAATCCCCAAATCCATGTTATCCAGAAAATCCTCAACTCAAAAATCAATTTGAATTCGAAACCATACTCCCAAATTCAAATCCAAATTAACCCCGAAACCCTAACAAACTTGTAAAGTACAGTTCATACCTAGATCGAAAGAGGGAGCAGTCTACAGTCAAGAACCTCCAAAGCTGACTTCGATTGAGGGAGACGACTACAAAGCTTCGATTGAGAGAGACAGTGAGAGTTGAGGGATGAGTGAGAGAGATGGCTGAGGGTTGAGTGAGAGAGAGGTGATGAGGGCTTCGGAGAGGTCGAGCTGAGGGTTGAGACAGAGAGAGGTGAGATCGTCGGGGAAAGTGATTTTGGGAGAGAGATCGAGGTTGAGCTGAGGGCGAGCTTGAATGTTTTGGGAGTGCAAAAGTAGAGGGAAGTTTTAATTTTTAATTTTGTCTAAGTGTTGAGAGGCGCGCATGTATAGTCAGCGAGCTAAGGGAGAATAAATTTTTACCCTAAAAACAGACAACATAAATTAAGGACCAATTGTATGTAACAATGTCACACAACAGACAACAAAAGATGTTGTCTGAATTGAAAATATCAGACAACATAAAAATATGGTGATTGTCTGATTATTAATTGCACAATAGCAATGTAAAAAGAGTTGTCTGATTGAATTTATTCATACGACATCAATATTCAATCATTGTTTGAATAACTATGAAACAACATCATCATTTATTATGTTGTCTGAAACTAGATATTTGGACAACAGCAATCTAAAAATCTGTTGTCTCTTAAAGAAATACGGACAACATCACACCTATTCTACAATAACTGTTGTATGATTGAATCATACACAATAGAATAATTCTTGCTGTCATCTGATTTTTTTAGACGATAGAAAAAATGTGCACAATTGTCTGATGCGTGTTGTCTGATTCAAATATTGGCGTGGTGAGTGTAGCCCAAAGTATTTGGCTCAAAACTCAAACCCAAGTGGCTAAATAGCTTATAGAAAGAATTCCACGACAAAACTAGATCAAACAACGCCTAAACTCAAAGCTTTGTCCCTTCTCTTCATTGCCTTCCTCACCCCCAAATTCTCCTTCATCTGATACACCAACCACCGCCTTAGGAAAGTACAAACCACTGTCTTGTTTATAAACAGTTCGACATCATTGATATCAGCCGAATCTTCTTGCTCGACCTTCAAACCTTCGAAATTGGCCTCCACAGCATGAACAGTAGGGTTCTTATAATAAGTTCCCTTCGAGGCTGATCTGGCTTGAGTCTCTTCTCTGATGATTGCCTCATATCTAGCTACACTAGTGGTTAATTCAAAGATGTCTCTGTAAATACGGGAATCTGAAAACAAATAGAATGCAGACACATGTACAAAATAAATAATAATTTTATTAATAATTTAAGTGTGGGTTACAATCTTTGGGTAATCCTCTGATTCTATCTCCGACGGTATGCTTGACTCAAGGGTGATTGACGCTTAATCTTGAGTCATATGATGGCCACGAGGGTTGACACGTGACAAGTGCTTTGGCTTGAGGTTGGTGACGAACCGGCTATTTTGCAGCTTGAGGGTTCTTCACACGCTTGAAGACTTCTAACTTTGGGACTGATTTTTCTCTCTCTGGCTGAAGTCCTTCTCTTGATTTAAGAAGGGGTATTTATAGTGTCGGCGTCTCTCTCTATTTGGAATGCCTTGATGACACATAATTAATTGCATTTCCTCAATAGCATAATTGAGTCAATCAGCCTTAATTAATCGATTTAATCACGACTATTAAGGAATTTAGCCAATTAATTTGATGACTGATTTTCGTCTTGATTATCAATTTAAATAAATTGACATCTAATCAGCAGACGACATTAAATGCTTGATTTTTCCTGGAATCAATTGATTTAATTTGATTGATCAACTTTAATATCAATTGATTTAGTCGGAACAAATTTATTTATTGCCATCGGGCCTTTCGTATGCCGCCATGTGTCATTCTCGAAGTCCACATGGTTTTACTGCCTCAAGAGCCACGCGTACATTTTGGTGGGACCCGCATGCCAACTAAATTTAGTTGGTCATAATTTCAAGTGTTGACTGAATTATTTAATGAAATTTATTTTCATTAAATTTTTTGTGTCTACAAATGCCCCCACTTCAGGGTGCGCCGTAAACACGTCGTCCCATGTTGGAGGTGTGACTTGAAGTATGAATTTGACTTTGTTTTTTTTTCATAGCTTGACGCGGCGCTTTGCTTCACCATAGCCAACTTTTAGAACCCCAAAGTTGTAGAGATTCCCTTGAAATCGTGATTTAATTTTGTAGAGATTCTCCTGAAATCTTGATTTAATTTAGTAGAGACAGTAAAAACAAATGATGCAATGAATTATAATTGTAACATATCAATACTAAATCATAAACCAATCCACAAGAACCATCTGCACAATTAAAGAACTTCAGTCTCCAGCCTTGGCTAGGAGATTACCATTGTTCTGGAGATCAATGCTTTGTCCTGCCATCTCAGCTATAGCTTCAGTAACAAGGATCCTTCTTATTCACTGCAAGGTAAGGACAGCAGCTTGACACCACAGCAATTCCAGAAAACTTGAGCAACACAAACAAGAATAATAAAGAAGAAGATCTTCTATGTTATACTACTAGAGCTTTCAGAATGGGACTGATCTTAATACTAGTCATAGTTAACATAGGGACTTTTCCTTATATATATATATATATATATAGGCCTAAACTGACCTTGTGCTCATCCCATAAAGAGTCCAAGGTTTGCATAAGAGTTTATCAGCAAAAGCTTAATGTTTATCACATACACTCGATGTCAATCAGGTTATTTGACAGATAAGATTCCTACTTCAATCGAGAGACATATACCTCAGTTTGATAACAGGATAAAGTCCAAGATATGTATTTCTATTGTTCAATTTTCAGATTAAATCAAAGCTTATTAACTTTATGCATTTTAGATAATGACAAGTCCAATATGTTTTCCAACATTCTCCCACTTGGATTGACAGTATCTTTATGCACAGCATTTGAACCATAATGAGAAAATTAAACAACAATGAAGTGTGCACTGAAATACTGAAATACAAGAACAAAATTCATGTCTTATCCAGCTTGGTCAATGCATAGAATTAATGCAGAATCAAAAACTAATTTTGATCAAAACAGTTGAAGATCACTCACAAAAATTTATGTACATCACATAAGCTCAAAATGATAAACCGAAGAGCAATTGAATGTTTAATATGTCTACCTGCAAGTTTCATTACTCAGAGTCCAACAACATGATTTTGAAGAATTTCAAAATCTCATCAGCAAGTATCAAAAGAAGTGAATCTGTCACTTGCTACTTCACCTAAAATCAATTTACTTCATAATACAACAGTTCAATAATTCAACATTCCAAGAAACAGAATTTTGGTACCAACATAAGTCATAGTTGGAATTGAATTTTATCGACGACTTACAAAAAAAATTTACAAATAAAATTGATAATTGACGAACCAACTATGAATTGAAAGTTCATTACAGAAATTAAATTCTAAAAATGAGAGGTGACTCCCACTAAGCTCAAGCATCCAACTGAGATAAAATTCCCAAGTTCTTGATGTGTTTTTGAAAACTTGCAACTATTAAAGCCTTAGTGAATAGATCTGCAAGTTGAGCTTCTATATCAATGTTCAAAACTTCTATGTCACCAAAATCAACTCTTCGTCTCACACTATAGTACTTGAAATTAATATGCTTAGAATTATTTGATCTCTTGCTGTTTTTTGCAAAAAAAAAAAATAGCAACCTCATTATCACAAAAAATTTTGAGTGCTAGCTCTTGAGACTATAGATGAGGACTTTAGTTTGCATCAAAAAATTCTTGATCCATAAGCCTTCACAGACTCCTTCATATACAGCTATGTATTCTGCTTGCATTGTGGAGGTGGCAATTAATTTTGGTTTCATGGTTTTCCATGCTACAACACCTCCAGCAAGCATAAAAACATATCCACATGTGGACTTCATAGAGTTAGGATAGTTGCCTGCAAAGTCTGAATCAGTATAGCCAAGCAACTCTAAATTTTCCACTTTCTTGTAGACTAGCATGTGAGACTTAGTTTTCTGTAAATATCTAAGGACCTTCTTGCCTGCAACCCAATGTTGATGAGTAGGATTTGATTGAAACCTTGAGAGAATGCCTACTGCAAAAGATAGGTCAGGTCTTGTACAGACCTGTGCATACATCAAACTGCCAATAAGCCTAGCATAGGGTCTGCTTTCCATGTCACCACTCTTCCACCCATTTTTATAATTCTTAGTAAATTTATCTCCTTTAGACATTGGGACCTCACCAGGTGCACAAGATTCCATGCCAAATGTCTTCAAGACTTTATAGATATAAGCATGTTGTGATAAACCTAATAAACCCTGTTTTCTGTCCCTCTTAATTTCAATTCCAAAAACAAAAGATGCTTCACCTAGGTCCTTCATATCAAAATTATTTGACAGAAAAGCTTTAGTGTCTTTTAATAATTTGATATGAGTTTAAGGACAATGAAGTTATTTCCAACTGTCTTTAAGTATACACTCATCTACAATGTTTTTTGTAAAACCAAAAGATGAAATTACTGAATCAAACTTCTTATACCATTGTCTAGAAGCTTGCTTAAGTCCATAAATTGATTTTCTAAGTCTGCATACAGGATCTTCTTTTCTAGGTTTTACAAAGCCTTCAGGCTGTTTCATGTAGATTACTTCATCTAATTCTCCATTTAAAAAGGCTGTTTTCACATCCATTTGATGTAGTTCCATAATATAATGTGCTACAAGAGCCATTATAATTCTGAAGGAGTCTTTAGTGGAAACAGGAGAAAAGGTTTCTGTATAATCTATGCCTTATTTCTATGTAAAACCTTTAGCTACAAGCCTAGCTTTATGTCTTTCCACATTTCCTTTTTCATCTTTTTTTATCTTGAAGACCCACTTATAGCCTATAGCTTTGTGTTTTGGTTCTGGTTTCACTAACTCCCACACTGAATTTTGACTCATGGAATCCATTTCGGCTTCCATGGCCAACTGCCACTGCTGATATTCAAGGCTTTCAGCAGCTTGTTTGAAGGTAGTTGAATCATGATCCTCTGCAAGAATTTCATCAGTTTCTTGCAAATACACAACATAATCACTATTTTCTCCAAAAGTGGGTTTTCTTTGTCTTTGAGATCTCCTAGGTTGGGGGTCATTAAACTCGGGTTGCTCTAAAGCTGGATTTTGATCTAACATCATGTCATAGGGCATCTCAGCTACCAGTTCTGCTAATAGCTCATTTTGTGGTACCTCACTTATTGGATCAGCTAGATTTTGATCTAAAACTGTATTTTCTGTCGTTTGAGCAGCTTCAAATTGGTTCTGTAGTAAGGGTAAAAAAATTTCTAAATTTTCATCAAAATCTACAGACAAATCTTCAAAAGATGAATTACACACTACTTCATCTAGAAATTTTGCTTGATGTGTCTCAAAAATTCTAGGTGTGTGATGAGCTGCCTGAAACTTAAAACCCTTAGATTTTTCACAATATCCAATAAAATTGCAACTCACTGTTTTTGGCTCTAAGTTATGTGTTATTGCATTTGGTGTTTTCGCTTTAGCCTTGCATTCCCACACATTGCAGTGATGCAGGCTTGGTTGCCTACCACACCAAATCTCAAATGGTGTTTTCTCTACAGCTTTGCTAGGTGCTCTATTGCAAATGTAATTTGCAGTTCTTAAGGCTTCACCCCACAAAAATTTTGGCAACCCAGAGGTGCACATTATGCTTCGTACAATGTTTAAGAAAGTTCTATTTTTTCTTTCTGCTACTCCATTTTGTTGTGGATTATATGGAGTAGTATACTGAGCTTTAATGCCTTGTTCCTGAAGGTATAATGCAAAAGGACCCTTTTGCTGGCCTGCCTCAGTATACTTTCCATAGAATTCCCCACCCCTGTCAGATCTCACAATCTTAATTTTAGTTTCCTGCTGCAGTTCCACTTCAGTTCTAAAGATTTTAAAAGCTTGAAGGGCTTGTGATTTTTCTGACAGTAAATAAATGTAACAATATCTAGAACAATCATCTGTAAATGTAATGAAGTATGAGTTTCCACAGATAGTTTTATATTTAAAAGGTCCACAGATATCAGTATGTATAAGTTCTAAGAGTTTTTGACTTCTTACTGCAGTTTTCTTTCTTGAGTTAGTCAATTTACCCTTATAACATTCTATACAGTTTGCAAGATCATCAAAATCTAGTTCTGGTAAAATTTTGTTCTTAATGAGTGTCTTAAGTCTTTCCTTAGAAATATGCCCTAGCCCTCTATGCCATAGGTATGCAGACTTGTTATTGAACAATGATCTTTTGACACCAATAACAGTGTCATTTCTTAAGGAATTTTCTCTATTTTCAATTAGCATAATTTCTTGTTTTACAATAGAACAGTTTAATTTTAAATAGTCATGCATAAAAATACCACATCCAAGATAATCATGTCCATGAAAAACTTTTATTCCACTAAAGTCGATAACAAGTCTGCAACCAAACCTAACTAGCAAAGAAACCGAAAGCAAGTTTCTTTTCAAAGAAGGAATGAAATAAACACTATCTAGAACCAGAAACTTTCCTAAACCTAAGTCCAAATTTAAGGTGCCAATGGCTTTGACAGCTACCTTCATGCCATTGCCAACACAGACCAAGTCTTCATGCTTCCTTGGAGCTCTCCTCCTTGTTAAACCCCTTTTTGATCATCCATTTCTTGAAACCCTCACACTGCTTCTTCATGTGCCCATACTTCTTGCAGAAGTACCACTTGATCTTCAGTAGCTTTCCAACTGTAGCCTTTTCAGTGGGTACTTTAGTGATGGTCTTCTTTGGTTTGATTTTGTTCTGATATTTCCCTTTGTTTTTCCCCCATCAAGTTGACAGCAGTAGTGGGTGTACTCTCCTTTCTAATTCTCTCTTGCTCATCTACACAGATTGAGACAAGCTCATTCAGTGTCCATTTTTCCTTTTGCACATTGTAGGTTGTCCTAAGATGGTTGTAGGCATTTGGGAGGGATTCTAAGGCCACATGTACTACCTATGCATCATTCACTCCCATGTAAAGGTCTCTCAGCTTATTGTTGATATCTATCAGCTCCATGATATGGGTTCTCACACTCCCATTCCCATTGAACTTGAGGTCATTAAACTTCCTAGAGAGTCTGGCTCCTTTAGCTTTGTCACTTTCTCTGAATTTCTGAGCAATGGCTTCTACGAAGTCAACTGCATACTCAGGTTCTTCAATGCAGCCTCTCACTATATCTGACATTGTGGTCCTGATGACATTTTTAGCCATCCTGTTTGCCTTGTGCCAGTCTTTATAGGCTTTTTCTTGTCATCTTCAGTACTCTTGGAGTCCAACTCATAAGGTTGTTCTTCAGTAAGGCAGATGTCCATATTTTGGTGCATGGCTAAGTAGAATTCTACTTGGTTCCTCCATTTTCTGTAGTTTCCTCCACTCAACAATTGAATCTGTCCTAGGGTGGCGACTTCAATTCCTAATTAAGGCAAAACAGAAAACAAAAATGTAAGTATATGTGTATTATCAATTATGCAGAAAATATGTGCATCAACCATCAGTAACAAAATGTATGGCATAAACACAACTGAAACAATCCCATGTTCTAAAGATATATCAGATAACACCTTTGTGGTATAAAACCTAATAACTAAATTTCTTATTTCATTATCCCATGTTTAATAGTCTTACATATATATTGAAAGCAGTGAACATCTTTAGATAGAGAGAAAAGTTTCAATATAGCAGAAGGTAAAACTGTGAAACATGTACAATGCTGTTACTGATTTTAAATTTACACATATAAACACTCCTTTGGGAGTCGAGAATAATGCAATTTAACAACAACACACTATTGTCTTGCTAGGCATTTTCTAGAATCTGTAGTGAAAGTTACTTTGTGCAACATAATCGATTAATTTCAGAACCTCATATGGCAATAAGATAAAACTGCAAGTTATATTTAATTGTTGAATCATTTTAACTCTCAAATTTACTGTGAAAGGGGATCAAGCCTGCAAAAATTTAAAATGGGAGATATTGGTGCTTTGTTCTAAAACCACAGCATCATGAAACACAAACATCCATATGTGTTCGAGTTCAAATGCACAACCATAACATATATATTATTCAATACAGATCCCAACAATCAAGAAATATCAATTTGAACATGAATCAACATACAACGTTTTCCATATGCAAATCGATGAAATTATTAATTGTTTTTCAAGATACATACTTGGGCCTTTCCATGATTATCACCAGATATTTATTGCGGAAGCAAAAGGAATCAAATCAAACAACAATCTGAACCCTCATAGATGATCCAGAAATTCTAAAAATCCCAAAATGAGAATTCGATCTCAGCCAAGACTTAACTTAATCCGATCACTGTTAATACGGGTTTTGGGCTTTATGTAGGGGCTTTGGATCGGGTTACAATACGGGCTAAAACTAAAGGCCTGTTCCTTAATTATATATAGAAAATATTTAATTTTCAGAAGATGGTATTTCACTCTTTTGTTTTTCCAAAAACAAAATTATATGATATGCGTTTTTATAAAATCATGCTCTGATACCAATTTTGTAAAAACAAATGATGCAATGAATCATAATTATAACATATCAATACTAAATCATAAACCAATCCACGAGAACCATTTGCACAATTAAAGAACTTGAGTCTCCAGCCTTGTCTAGGAGATTACCATTTTTCTGGAGATCAATGGTTTGTCCTACCATCTCAGCTATAGATTCAGTAACAAGGATCCTTCTTCACTGCAAGGTAAGGACAGCAGCTTGACACCACAGCAATTCTAGAAAACTCAAGCAACACAAACAAGAACAATAAGGAAGAAGATCTTCTATGTTATACTACTAGAGCTTTCAAAATGGGACTGATCTTAATGCTAGTCGTAGTTAACATAGGGACTCTTCTTGATATATATATATATATATATATATATATATATATATATATCGAGGCCTAAACTGACCTTGTGCTCATCCCATAAAGAGTCCAAGGTTTGCATAAGAGTTTATCAGCAGAAGCTTAATGTTTATCACATACACTTAATGTCAATCAGGTTATTTGACAGATAAGATTCCTACTTCAATCGAGAGACATGTACCTCAGTTTGATAACAGGATAGAGTCCTAGATATGTATTTCTATTGTTCAATTTTCAGATTAAATCAAAGCTTATTAACTTAATGCATTTTAGATAATGACAAGTCCAATATGTTTTCCAACAGAGACTCTTGAAGTTTTGATTTAATTTTGTAGAGATTCTCTTGAAATTTTGATTTAATTTAGTAGAGATTCTCCTGAAGTCTTGATTTAATTTCACAAATATGTCAAGGACTCCAAATGGGCAGGTAAACGAAGCCCATAATATAGGAGTATATTTGTTAAATATTATGGAATGGATCCTTTATTTTTCCCGAATAAGATATTTATTCTCAAGATTTCAGCAATTAATATAAGCATCACACAAATTGGCGCATATATAGCAGAAAATTTTGAATTCCCTTCATATTTTCCTAAGGAAATTCCTTGTAGAAGAAACCCTAATCTTTTCAATATAAATAGAGGCCTCCCCAAAATTGATTGTCAAACCTGTCTTCTTCAATAACAGTGACTGTAAGGCTCGACTACTAGTTCTCAATTCTTTTGCTTCGTTACCTTTTATCCTTGTGTTGTAGACAAAATATCAAGCAATTAAAGTGATTTATCTTTGCTTGTTTCTTCGTTAGTAATCTAGATAATCGATGCAGTCTGGGCTTACTTTTTCTCTCTCTATTTTCTGACAAGAATCTGCTGCTACTGGTGTGTTGCTTCTCCTGGGACCTTGATTTGACTCGAGTTGCTGGTAGCGATAAGGTGGGCTGCTCTGTCTTCCTCTGTTTATTAACCTTTATTTGATTATTATTTCTTTCATACATACTGTGACTTTAGCCATGATTCCACCCTCTGACATATGAACATATATGATTATGATTATATGCACGCGCAGCCCATAGTACAAGACTTTTTTTTATTTTATTTTATAAGAGCAAGTCTACTGGTTTGCTCTTGACTGGGCATAGTCAAGAAAAACCTGACTATATGACCTTGAGATGGATTTTGCATCTTCCACCGGTTGTTTTTTTACTGGGCAAAACCCACTCTTTCTTGACTACAGCCAAGAAATAAGTCAAGTCCATGACTTATTCCATGACCGATCAAGCCCATATAGAGGCAAGGAATGTAACTGAACGTGGCTGACGTCATGAGTTTATCAGAAGTGGTCGACGCGCCAAAGCAGGGAGTGGAGCACCTTACATCGACGCGTGGCGCAGCCATGGACAGAAAGTGGAGCACGCCAGAGGTGGGGCCGGCATGCCACGTGGATTCTTCCCGTTGGTGGGTTTTGAATTCTGGGCCTAACGGTCAAGCAATCCCAGCCCTTCATTTCAATCAAATTTTCAATCCTACGCTGCCAACAAGCAATGTATATATATATATATATATTTGTAACGTTAGGAAACGGTAATAAAACGGTAACAAAGTAAATTTTAAAAAATTCTAAACATTTCTCTATAAATACCTACCATTTATTTTACATCTCACACCCAAAAAATTATCTTTCATAGTAACCCAATTTTTTGCTTCCTCCTCTTCATATAGCTCTCATCTTCCAAATTTATTTATATCCAATAGAAGAAAGGGGAAACACAGGTCC